>SJYC01141399.1:0-21458 GCA_006408675.1 Madoqua kirkii | reverse complement strand
GTAGGCAATTCTACAATGAGTTGCATGTATTTAGTGAATGGTAGGGATCAACATTAAAGCATGATCCAGATCTCCCAAAGGGTGGTCTATAGCACACTTTTCTAAGGACATTTTGAGAGAATAATGTTTTCCTCCTCTTAGAGTGTCACCTACTTACCATTATAATGAAGGTTTAGAGAAATCAAGTGATGGAGGCATCTGATTGACTGTGTAGTGAAGGTTTCACAATTGCAGGCTACGCTCAAGTGTGAAAAAAAGAGAGAGAGAGAGAGAGAGAGAAAGCTTTTAAAATGATTGTGTTGTGCCTCTTATTGTCTTCCTAATCCCTCATATCCTAGATGAATTTTGTGAGTGTGTGTGTGAGAGAGAGAGGAGAGGGCGGAGATGGTGGCAAATCTTATTATCGAAAGTAATTTCATTCTCTTCCATTTAAAAATAACTTTCAAGTTAGCTTGATATTGTTTTGATGAATTCATAAATGTTTCATCAAATTCAAAGTTCAGCCTCCTTACCGGGATTGGTTTTTATTTTGCTAAAGATTTCTTTAGGTCCTCCGGGAGTTTGGGAAAGGTCTACTGCCAACGAGTCCATTCTAAAGGAGATCAGCCCTGGGATTTCTTTGGAAGGAATGATGCTAAAGCTGAAACTCCAGTACTCTGGCCACCTCATGCTAAGACTTGACTCATTGGAAAGGACTCTGATGCTGGGAGGGATTGGGGGCAGGAGGAAAAGAGGACAACAGAGGATGAGATGGCTGGATGGCATCGCCAACTCGATGGACATGAGTTTGAGTGAACTCTGGGAGTTGGTGATGGACAGGGATGCCTGGTGTGCTGCGATTCATGGAGTTGCAGAGTCGGACACGACCGAGTGACTGAACTGAAGTGAACTACTGCCTTATACAAGGGTGCTTGTGCCATGCTCTGGACTCACGAGTCCTCTGTACTGATGATAATTTCCCTGCCCAGACACTTTGCATCTGACAAGCATCAGCAGCTCACATTCAGGGATGGTAAAATCCATGACCTATTTTTTTTTTTAATCATAGTTCTCTGGTGACTGTGATAACTTAACTTCACTGTGGTTCCTCCTAGCCCTTCAAATCCTTGTATTTAGGCCAAATTTTCTAACTACTAGATGTATACTGCCACAGGAACTCTTTTTTCTTTTTCTTTTTCTTTCTTTCTTTTCTTTTCTTTCTTTTTTTTTTTTTTTTTTTTTTTGCTTATATTGAGCACAGGAAGCCCACAATCTTAATTCCTCACCACTTCCTCCTATATCCCGGAAGCACGCAGACCTTTGGATTTCTTCCTTACTGCCAGGAAGCAAAGAGCAGGGGTGCTATCTCTGGTCTTCCCTCTTTCTAAACACACCATGTGGCTGCTCCTGTGTCATTTTCAGGCCCTTTGTTGAGGAGAATTCTCTCTAAGAATTCCAAACATAGCTCCTCTTTCAGCCTTCTTGGAGTTTCTGTCATTCTTTCATCTTTTTCTCCTACAGCTTTAGCCACCAAGATCCTTATATCAGATTACTTGATCTCCTTCAGCAGTCTCGTCTCATTCCTTCCTCCCTGAACCAAAAGAACTGCCATCTCCCCTTCACCTTTGATGGAAAATGAGAACATTTCTGAGTCAGAGCCTCCATTTTCCCTCCAGTGACTCCGGTGTTATTGCAAAGAGTCAGAGACGACTGAGCGACTAACACTTTTGAAGAAGGAAATGGCAACCCACTCCAGGATTTTTGCCTGTAGAATCCCGTGGACAGATGAGCCCGGAAGGCTACAATCCACAGGTCACAAATAGTTGAACATGACTGAGTGACTAACACAGTAAAAAGCTTTGTTCAATAGATGGAACAGAGAAGGCGATGGCACCCCACTCCAGTACTCTTGCCTGGAAAATCCTATGGATGGAGGATCCTGGTGGGCTGCAGTCCATGGGGTTGCAAAAAGTCGGACACGACTGAGCAACTTCCCTTTCACTTTTCACTTTCATGCATTGGAGAAGGAAATGGCAACCCTCTCCAGTGTTCTTGCCTGGAGAACCCCAGGGACAGGGGAGCCTGGTGGGCTGCCGTCTATGGGGTCACATAGAGTCGGACATGACTGAAGCGACCTAGCAGTAGCAGCAATAGATGGAAACCCTTAGGAAGTCATGGTTTAGGGAGCAGGAGACCCCAATTTTTCTTTGACTTCTGTGCATGCATGCTAAGTTGCTTCAGTGGTGTCCAACTGCTTGCAACCCTATGGACTGTAGCTTGCCAGGTTTCTCTTGTTCATGAACTTCTCCAGGCAAGAATACTGGAGTGGGTTGCCTTGCCCTCCTCCAGGAGATCTTTCTGTCCCAGGGATCAAACCAGCATCTCTTTTGTCTCCTGAGTTGGCAGCTGGGCTCTTTACCACTAGCACTAATCCAATTTCCCTGAAATCTATTTACATACACAACTGCCCCACCCCCTGAAATGTGTGTATCAGCTATTAAGCTATTGGCTATTGTTGGTTGGCTCTAGACCCATCTTTCCATACTTAGCTCTGTGATGTTGCAGCTGGGCCTCTGAACCACATTTTTGTTTGACTAGATGTTCCTTGTTGGGATCTTCAAACAGGAAACACTAGGGGGAGACACAGGGCGGGAAGAGGGAGAGGCCTACATGCTCCTTCCTGTCCTGTTTCCTTTTGTCAAGTGCTTCCTTTTCCTGTGTCTCCCCAGCAACACCTCTTCACCCTGGCAGAGGCACTTCCTTCCTGTAGCAGCAGCTGAAGCCAGTTTGCAATTACCCCAACCCTTGCAGATCCAGCTTTCTTACATCTCTCTCCGAGATGCCAGCACCTCCTTAAAAGGTTGGGCCCAAGCTCATGGATCTGCTCACTCAAGCTCAGACACCAGCTCTGGGGGACTGAGTTTTGGTTCTCAGGGCCCTTCCTCTGAAGCTTCTCATTTTTAATACATTCAGCCTCTTCCCTTTGTTCCCCAGCTCTGGGTGTGGGCAGAGCTGCTTCCTGCACTTGCTACCCCCATGATACCTAGGGAACAATTTTATACTCTGTCTACAATTCCATATATCAAATACTTTCTGTTAAAATTACTAGTATAATTTCTATCACCTGAATGGATCTAGACTGATATAAACTCCACCAGAACTACTGTTTGGAGAAGGAAATGGCAACCAACCCGAGTGTTCTTGCCTTGAGAATCCCAGGGACGGGGTGCCTGGTGGACTGCCATCTGTGGGGTCACACAGAGTTGGACACGACTGAAGCGACTTAGCAGCAGCAGCAGAACTAGTGTTATGTGAATTGCTGTGTAATGGACTCATCTGACCGTTTGTTGGAGGGATGGTGAGAGTGGTGGTGGGATGGTGACGTGCTTCACACTTATGTCTGTGTGAACACATCTGCTGGTCATGTGCCTTTGGTGAACATACTTTTGCTCAGTAGGGTGACCCCCAGCCCAAGGGAAAGGGGGACATTGAGCCATAGAGGACTCAAATATACATGAAAGAAATTGGTTTTGTGACCAAAACAATTAAGTGTATCTCCATCAGACTTTCCAGTACTCATGGTCATTTATGGATTAGGGATTCAAACGTGTCTAAGAGTCAACTTTTAAGACCAAGAGGTATAACTATGCAACCAATACAACCAGATTTAAAAAACACATTTTATCTTTTATATGTGCTCTGCCTTTTGAATCCAGAATGTTTCATTTCAATTCAGTAGAAGAAATACTTAGAAAGTGTCTGTTATAATCCTGGCACAGAGCTAAGTTCATATAATTTGATCCCTGCCTCAAGGAACTCACAGTCTTGCACCTCAAAGTGTGGTCCATGAATCAACATCATTGGCATCATCTGGGAGCTTATTAGAAACAGAAAATCACATGCTCCATCCCAGATCTACTACATTAGAATCTTCATTTTAACTACATTCCCTGGTGATTTTTACACACACTAACATTTGACCTTGAAGGATGAAAACAAGTGCTCCATCAAGAAAAATCATACTATTCACTTCTAATTCCTATATCTCTCCTGTTTCTGGCTTTCTACATCCCCTCACTATACAGTATTGCTAAAAGTTAGAAAAGGTGGGACGAGACATCTTGGGAAGTATAATTTTCCCAGACTGACTCTATTAGATGAGGTGAAGGACAGCGTTTGGGGCATCATGATGGGCTTTCCTGGTGGCTCAGAGGGAAAGAATCTACTCGCAGTGCAAGAGATGTGGCTATGATCCAGGGGTTGGGAAGATCCCCTAGAGGAGGCAAACGGCAACCCACTCCAGCATTGCTGCCTGGGAAATCTCATGGACAAAAAAACCTCACAGAAGAGTCCATGAGATCGCAGGAGTCAGACACGACTTAGTGACTAATCAACAACAGCAGAGACCACCACACATTCTCCGTGGCCTATATTTTTATTGTCTACTGGAAGAATTAGACGGTAGCAGTGCAATACAGCATTTCTGGCCGGCAGAATGTGGGTCAGGGATGGGTACACTCTTCCCAGTCATATGCCTTAAATGAATTTTCCATGAGGATCCAGGTGGGTATGTAGCCGTCTAGGACAGTCCACAAACCCTGGACCACTGGTGAATAGCAGTCGCTGAAGATGGTTCCCTCTTCACAGATTGAAAATGAGTCCACAGGAAGATGCGAAGTTGAGGATCTGTGTAAAGAAAATAGGACTCTGGCTTGCACTGGGGGTGAAACAAGGGGCAGAGGGGCTGTTTATCAACTCTGGACTCATGTTCGCGTGAGGGTGGAGACTTGGGCTGGCCTCTTACTTGGGAGTGCCTCCAGATGTAGAATAGCCGAAGTGGAGGCTAGTGACCCCTTAGACCCAGAGTGGATCCCTGCTCTATTTCTCTGGGGACCTTCAGAAGCAACACACTACAAGCAAAGAGCCAAGGGGATTTATTTCTCTGCCAAATATTTCACCATCTTGCTGCATGTAATGTTGTGGCCTATAAGAAAAATCTGCAGGATAATAGTTGTGGAGGATTCAGAGGAAAAGCCTATCTTTGATAGTTGCTGTGAAAACAGACCCAGTTAAAAAAAAAAAATGTCTGGCTTGTGTTCTTGGTAAGATAAAGAAGAATCATGAAACAAGAAAATGACATACAGGGAAAGAACAGGTGTGATAAAAAGACAAAATTCTGAAATAAAATAGCATAAGCTGAAAATGTTAAAGTCTGACATGAAACCAAACATAAGAAAGCTGTGTCAGGTTTAAAGGTGGCATCAGGGTCAAAAAGAAATAAAACTGATGGTGCATAAAATTAAATTATGCTGAAAGAAATGTTTGAGAAATCATTTCAGAAGGCATAGGAAAGAGCCGAAGTGAGGTAGACAAAGATAGTGAGGATATAAAGGTTTATTGTGTTTGGAGGGGGAGAGACCAGAGAGAGAGAGAGAGAAAGGAAGAGAGAGGACTGGTAGAAAAGACACACGAGTAGAAATCACCTATAAATTAGAAGCATTCCTACAGAAGATCTTCTCCCTCTATAAAAGGAATCGGAATATCAGAATAAAAAGGTTATTTTAATAGTACATAAGAACTTTGAGCTGAAAAGAAAACCCAGTTTAAGACAAGTGTCATAAATCAATAAGAACAAAATTGACTATTTAGTACCTGCCGCTGTCTCGTCCTCTGCCACCCTCTTCTCCTGCCTTCAATCTTTCCCAGCATCAGAATCTTTCCAGTGAGTCAACTCTTTGCACCAACGTATTGGAGCTTCAGCTTCAGCTTCAGCTCAGTCCTTCCAATGAGTATTCAGGATGGATTTTCTTTAGGATTGATGGGTTTGATCTCCTTCATGTCCAAGGGACTCTTGAGAGTCATTTCCAGCACCACAGTTCGAAAGCATCAGTTCTTCAGCACTCAGCCTTCTTTATGGTCCAACTCTCACATCCATACATGACTCCTGGAAAATAGCTTTGACTGTACAGACCTTTGCTGATGGAGTGATGTCTTTGCTTTTTAATACACTATCTAGATTGTCAAAACTTTCCTTCCAAAGGCCAAGCGTCTTTTAATTTCATGTCTGCAGTCACTGTCCACATTGATTTTGGAGCCCAGTAAAATAAAATCTGTCACTGCGTCCACTTTTTACCCTTTCTATTTGCCATGAAGTGATGGAACTGGATTTGTGATCTGAGTTTTTTTTAACGTTATTAAGATTAAAGAGCAATATAAATACACTATCTAGGTTGTCAAAACTTTCCTTCCAAAGGCCAAGCGTCTTTTAATTTCATGTCTGCAGTCACTGTCCACATTGATTTTGGAGCCCAGTAAAATAAAATCTGTCACTGCGTCCACTTTTTACCCTTTCTATTTGCCATGAAGTGATGGAACTGGATTTGTGATCTGAGTTTTTTTTAACGTTATTAAGATTAAAGAGCAATATGATCTGGAGGTGTCCAAGTATAAAAAGACAGAATTAATTTGAGAATGAGGTTTCAATAAGTAAGATAAACAATGATATCGCAGTGTCTGCCCCAAGTGAATTTATGCAACCAAGGATGATGGCTATGAGAACCAGAAGCCAGCCTCCTGACGCCCATGTCCAGCTGAATAGATTGCACAGTGTCCCTTGACTATGAATGGACCTGCACTCCTGAAGGTCACCCTGCATGTGCTCATTGACTTGAGATAAAGCAGTGTTACCGCTCGTCACCGCTGTGCTCATTCTCCTACAAGGAACTGACTTATGCAGCTACTCCTGTATCTATTATAAGAATCTGAAAAACGAATGTGATTTTCTACAGGCATTATGCCTATCTCATCCATTATATTGGTACAGAAGCTCACCAAAACTCAGGTTACCCCCAAAGGAAATGAAGAACCAAATATAGAAGAGATCTAACTTCAGGCAAAGCAGGAAGTCAGAGGGCCAGTCAATCTGCTCATTGTTATTTATCCTGAAGTCTCCTTCCAATACAGACTCAAGGGAAGGGCTCAGGAGCCCAGATATTTCATCTTTTCTTTTTTTTTTTTTTTTTTTGGTGCATATAGCCTTTGGGACTTCCCTAGTGGCTCAGTGGTAAAGAATCTGCCAGTGAGGCAGGAGATGCAGATTCAATCTCTGTATTGGGAAGACCCCCTGGAGGAGGGCGTGGCAACCCACTTCAGCGTTCCTACCTGGACAATCCCTTGGACTGGAGCATTACAGTCTATAGGGTCACAAAGAGCAGAACACGGCTGAAGTGACTGAGCATGCACACATGCATACGGCCTTTATTTTTCTTTCTCTCCTCTTCTTTGTCCATTGCCTTGTCTCCATTTTCCCTTTTCTCCTTTCCTAGTAAAATGGATCATAGACTTTGGAATGAGACAGTGTAGCCAGTTCATCCACTTTAATGACTTTTACACCTTATATAAATTGTTTATGGGCCAAGTTTCTCTTCTGTGAAATGGAGAGAAAGATACCTAGACTCTAGGATTTTGTGGGCATTAAATAAAATAATGCATGTAATGTGCTTGGCAATAGCAGGGCTCGGGAAATTTTAGGTCCCTTTCGCTTGAGTTCACCTCCTTCCCGGGTGTTCTACTAGGCTGAGCCTTTCTGCCATCTCAGGCTAGATGACCCATAAAGCCCTACGTGCTGGATGCCAGTCTGTGAAATGCCCAGTTGCTTTCCAACAACAGGAAATGTTGTTGGAAACAGCATCCTACCCCACAAACACCACCAACTCTATGCTCTCTGACTCTATGCTCCCAGTCTCTCACCTGTCTATACCTGGAGTCCTCTAGTCTAATCAGTTTAATCTTTCAAACCAGAGATGGAAATAGTGTGGGGTTCTCCAGGTTTAAGTGGCTTCCGGGACATAGATTGTGAGACAGGGTTTGCTCAACACTGTTAACAAAGATTCGAAGGTTCCTCCCATGACATTTTGTTCATGACTACTTTCTGGGTGTTGCTCAGAGATAACAGTCATTACTCACTCTATAGCTGGCCAGACCTGTGGTTCATTCATTCCTTCTAAGGCAGGCAATAATTACCTAACCCCCTGGAAATAAGGAAGTTGCTGACTTTGTAGGTGGAAAGTCCCAGCTTCCTTTCTCTATAGCAGGTATGGTATCATCCTCATCAGTTGGGGGCACGAGAGTATGGTAGTGCTTACTGGCAACACTGTTAACAAAGATTCAAAGGTTCCTCCCATGACATTTTGTTCATGACTACTTTCTGGGTGTTGCTCAGAGATAACAGTCATTACTCACTCTATAGCTGGCCAGACCTGTGGTTCATTCATTCCTTCTAAGGCAGGCAATAATTACCTAACCCCCTGGAAATAAGGAAGTTGCTGACTTTGTAGGTGGAAAGTCCCAGCTTCCTTTCTCTATAGCAGGTATGGTATCATCCTCATCAGTTGGGGGCACGAGAGTATGGTAGTGCTTACTGGCATAAGGATCAAGGGATGAACTGTTTCCTAAAGATGTGAGGTCTTCCTTCCATACTAACCTGTCTTGGAAACATGGGGGAGGAAGTTAAAACTAAGGAAAGAACATAACAAGGGCACATAATAAATCATAGAAAATATCAGTAGTCTTTAAAAAAAAAAAGTCAGCTTAAGTACCTGTGCGTGCTGTGAGTTAGCCATTTCAGTCGTGTCTGACTCTTTGCGATGCTATGGACCATAGCCCGGCAGGCTCCTCTGTCCATGGGATTCTCCAGGCAAGAATACTAGAGTGGGTTGTCATGACCCAGGGGATCGATTGATCACCTACTGAGTGCTAAAATCTGGAAAGAAAAAGGCAAAGGTAACACAGTGATGGCAATGGAGTCCTCTCCCTCTAGTGGGTGAGATGCTTGAATATCCAAGTGCAGTTTGGTGTTCGTAGCTGTTATGGTAGAAATCTGAGGAGCCCTTTGGTGGCATGCAGAGAGCAGTTCCATTTGAGGCAGTGGGTGGTGGTGGCAGATGGTGGGGATCGAGAAATGCTTCCCGGAGCGGTTGCCCTGAAGGGCTTTGCGGCACTGACTTGCACGCTCTATGAGGTGTCTTCAAGGCCCCATGTAAATACCAAGGCTTTCCCACCTCTGCTAAAACACCCACCCAGACACCATTTGTCCTCCCAGGGTCTTGATCAGTTTCTCAGATCATGTCTTATTCAACTAGAGATATAGACTCCAATTTCAATTACATTTTCCGAGAAAAACTTATAGGATCCAACTTAGGAGAAACGCTGAAAGTGTTTGCATAGAATTCCAAATCTGCCATCCTTCTTTTGACTCCCACGCTGAGGTCCCTAGTAGAATGCCTGGTGTGGGAGGAATCTATAAATCATTCAGGGAGAAGCAGCAGCAAGGCAACTGAGCGACCTCAACATCACAAGAGCATCTCATCTTGTCATGGCTGGACCATCTTATTAAATAGCCATAAAAATATGTGGTGGAAATCAAAGGGAACTCAGAGCTGGCCCATGTGCTTGATCTGCCTTCATTTTCATGCCCCTGTCCTCTGAGTCCCATTTTTCACTCTTTTCCAGGAAATGTTCCCATCTGTGGATTTTCAGGAGCATGTTTGCATAAGCCCTTCCTGTGCAGCACATCCCACCAATGGGTGAAATGTTTGCCGTTAATTCCAATAAAGGAAGAGTTTTGGCGCCTTCAGCATTGTCATGGTCAATTACATTTGAATTAAAACTGTAGAGTAAAATCTGCAAAGGAGCAAAGCTCGGTTAATGCACACAGTTTGGCATTTTGTGCTTCAGAACACTTGTGCACAATACACTGTAGAGGGCTAAATGGTTCCCTCGGTAACAATTTAAGGACTTTGGAGCCACATTTGGATAGACAGAAGTCAGCTGATCTCCAGTACTGAATGTCAGACAACCGATTTCCATATTGCCCTGCAAAATGACTGGGCAGGGAGAAAGCCCTCCTTTATGTTAAGGAATGCAGGCAGTTCTGCCCCCGCTCCTCATCTCCGGAAACTAAATGAATGAGCATGGCTACTTGAGTTTTGAAACAGGATTGCCTCCCGTTCTGGGCTGCATAGGCCCATGAGTATGATTTCTTCTCAGTGGTATAGTAATGCAACAGGAGGAAGGAGAGAGTGACTGCTATATCCAGGTAAATGTCTTAAATGTGCTTAGATCCACAAAAGGTAATTAGCATGTAAATGGGATTTATGCCACTAAGGACCTATCTACAGTGGATTTTTGGTGCCCGAGTTTGACGTGCAGTCCTCTCTAACGAGGTGATAATGAGCTGTGAAAGCCCAAAGGGGCCACTGGGTAGCAGTCCTTACAGGGTAAGGTAAGCACATTTCCATACACACCACCAGTCCTCGGAGGTAGCAGTAAAGTCCCTGATGTCAGCTGCCGTAATCTCCCTCAGAAAGCATATGTTGTTTCAGAGATGACACTGGCTGAGGCTTCTCATCTTTTGAAGTTGTCAATGTCTCATCTTTTGAAGTTCTAGACATCAGGAAATGAGAGCAGACCTGGTGGGAGAGGAAGCTGCTGGCATCCTAACAACAAACAATCTGTCTTTGCCCAGAGACAGAGACATCTAACTTGAAGCTCCAGACCCAGGCCCGTTCTTCCTCATTGAGATTACTTCTCAATTTAGGCCAAAGGGAATTGAAGGTTCCTGTGCCATCCTCTGAACTCATCATCAAGACTCTCTTGCTCTAGGTGGGTTTGGAGCTCTGGTTATTAAATTCAAAAGTAAAGTTTCTGCCTCATAGTAGAGAAACAAAGCTACTTATTCCCCCCAAAAACCCACCTGTCAATGCAGGAGACATAATAGATGTAGGTTCAATCCCTGGGTCAGGAAGATTCCCTGGAAGAAGGCATGGCATCTGACTCCAGTATTTTTGCCTGAAAAATTACATGGACAGAGGAACCTAGCAGACTATGGTCCATAGGGTTGCAAAGAGTCAGACACAACTGAGCAATTAATACTTTCACATTCGAAAGTTCATTCCTCCTAAAGATAATTTTTTTTTTTTTTTTTTGCTGGGGATTTTAACTCTTCCCCAGAATACAGAGTAAGGCCTGAACACTTATATTTAAGGACCAGCTGAGAATGGATGGTGGCAGGTCAGAAGCCAGCTGAGACAGGACAGATGTCAAAGTCTAAGATACGTGTTCAGAGCCCTTCAGAAAGAAGACCAGGGGAGAGGAACTGGGTTAACTGGTAAGAGGACACAGATTCTCAGAACAAAGGTAAAGAAGAAGAGCCAGGAACTTGAAATAGACCCATGCCAGGAAATTATCTTAAAGGCAGAAGAATATATCTACAGCTATAGCTGGAAATGGCAATCCACTCCAGTATTCTTGCCTGGAGAATCCCATGGACGGAGAAGTCTAGTAGGTTACAGTCCATGGGGTCACAAAGAGTCGGACTCGACTGAGGGACTTCACCTCACCTTCACCTCATAGCTGCATATAATCTAGCAGAACTTGGTGGAAAAAAAATGGGTCTAGGACAGTGACGGAATCCTTAGAGTATGAGCATATTCACAGAACAAGAAGACAAAAAGCAGTTTCCTTAAAGGTCTATCCAGCTTCTTTAATTGGAAGTTGCCCCTATGGTTTACTTTGATCCTAACTCCCTAGAAGAAGTCGAACCATTGTATGCATATTTATTGGATGCCACTTGGTTCCCTTGGCCTCCTCACTGCTGCTTTGTTTATCCTTGTGATAACCTATACAAAAGAAGTCTGGCACAGAGTAAGAACAATCCAGGATATGGCCTGGTCTATAGCGACAGATAAAGCCTATCTGGGAAAATGACATTTAACATGAGATCTGAAGGATGTGGGAAGACTTGGTCAGAAGAGTGGAAGGTGAGGTTTGACTCCTAGGCATAAAGCATGGTGTGTGCAAAGGTCTTGAGGCACAAAACTGGCAAGCCTGCTAGTTCTGTATATCCTGGGTCAATCTCATTTGTATAGCTCCTGCCGAGTCACAGCCCTGGGCTGGAGAGAGCTGCCAGAGGGAAGAAAAGGAGGGAATGGATGCATTTATTTGTAGAGATGCCCAGTCTGCTCAGAGAGGAAAGATCAGGGGATGAGGGAAGAAAAAATGAGAGTGCTCAGTGAGCTCTAGTGTTCTATTTCTCATCACTTTGGCCAACATTTCTGAATTAGAAATTAAAGAGAATGCTTGGCAGTTCTGACATTTCACAACACTCTAGCTGACCTCCAGTCACAGCCAGAACGGCAAACCTCAGTGTCAAGAGTTGTTGTAAGGAAAAGTTATATATATATATATATATGGTTCCTTTTTCTTAACATTGAAAGATTTGGAACTCACTGTATATTTACTCAGCTGTGCCTAGCAATTACCAAACAGCTAAATGGTCAAGAATTTCCATAAAGTAAAACACAAATACCTTATATTTATGCTTTAATGTCTCCCCTTTCAAACCATCGTATTTTAACCTTCAGCATGGGGATTCCCTGCTGACACAAGGATTTGAATGACAGATGTGATCAGCCACTATATTTTGTTTCCATTGGGGTCACATTATCAACCTGTAATTTTTCATATTAGAAAATAGCACTTGATTTCCACATAATCAGCAGTTGAATGATGGTTTTGCCCCCTGCCACCTAACACTAGTGCCATTCATATTTATATCCCCCCATGTGGAGGTAGACACAAGAGACCTGCTTCCTCTCATCACTTATGGACAGGATCTTGAGGCTTCTGAGAACTGGGTCACTTCGTCCTTCAGAAATGACATGGCCCAGAAGACCCCTTGCCTCCTGCTCTCACTGTTGAGAGCTCTGGGCCCAGGGAGCTCTTTGACACCTCCCTGGAGTATCGGAGTTCACTTGGAGCATTTCCCAGCATCTTCCACTTGACTGATGCCTTTCCTGAGTGGCAGGGATACTATTCTCTGGAGGTTTCAGGACACAGTGGGTTGACTATAGACATTTATCTAAAAGAACTCAGTTCAAGAACCCCCTTTTCAGAGAAAGTGAAAGTGTTAGTCATTCAGTTGTGTCTGATTCTTTGTGACACAATGGACTATAGCCCTCCAGGCTCCTCTGTCCATGGAATTCTCCAGGCAAGAATACTGGAGTGGGTAGCTACTCCCTTCTCCAGGGAACCTTCCTGACTCAGGGATCAAACTGGGGTCTCCTGCATTAAGGCAAATTCTTTACCGTCTGGGCTACCAGGGAAGCCTTTTCAGAAAAGTCCTATCTAAATATTAAACTGTCTAAATCCTGTCTTGAAAGGTGTCAGCCATATAAATTCTGAGGTTCCATGCCAGGGCAAGGTAGTGACCATTTTTGGTCTTTGAATCTTCAGGAGAGGGTTGTGGCACAGACTAAGACAGAGGCAGGAGAACTTGCAGGCCTTCAAGTCCAGGGAGACCAGAGTCACAACAGAAGGCCAATGGTTGTGAAAAAGCTTGAGTCCACTTAACGGCACTTAACCTTGCTATTTCCTATGGGAGTGGTATGAGGGGTTTAATTCTAGGGGAGGAGAGGGTGAGCTTAATTCTCAGAGTCTAGACATGCAGAGCCGAGTCCTGTCCAGGGATGCCCATGAAGATACAGGTTGGGTGAATACATTCTCATAGAAAACTATCAGCATGAAAGTGAGGCAGATTCGAGATAACCAGCTATGACCTAGGGCAAGTCATTGAACTTGTCTCCCATTGTTGAGAAAGAGGTGATATTGACTTGAAACTCACAATGCTAGGATGAGGAATTAATAAGAGGTCATGTACTAAAAATCTAGCATTTTCCTTAACCTAACATGTCTCAAACTTCTATTTAAGAAGTTTGTTTTAACATCTAACTCCTATGTTAATAGAATAAGTATAATTCCTAGAAACACATAGTAAAAATCCCAGCTGCTCCCATCTGTGGATCCCCATTTCCCAGCCTCCTCCCTTCTTGTACAAATAAGATGCAAACTCTTGGGCTGGAACTTTACAATTGTTTTGCCTTGGCTAGCCAACCTCTGTGGAAAGTCAGGATAATGAGCACTATCACTGAGGATCCCCCAGTGGCTCTTTGCCAGACTGGTCTGACAGGCAACGATAATCTGAACACCTTTGCCAAAACGGCTGCTCCACAGTGACCTTCCTGAATTTATCACTGAATGGGATACATGCTTGGTTTTTGGCAATGAATTCTTTTCCTCCCAGAGCAATAATGGGTTGAGGATGTTACTCAAGGATCTTCTCTTGTGTCTTATTGATCATCCATCAAATTCCATCATGGTCACAAAAGAGTGTGACTTTTGTCTATGTTCCCAAATGACTGGGAAGGTAAGGTGCAGGGAACTAACAATGAATGGGCCCGCCCCTCTGAGTGTTCCCAGAGGAAGTTGTGGTGGGGCCACAAGAAACAGATCTAGGGCTCTGTAGAGCCTGTTCACTCACTGCAAGGTGGGGCAACCACCCCACTTACAGATGAGCAAACAGAGGTCCAAAGAAGTTAATTCAAGTGGTCCATGTTCAGTTCAGTTGCTCAGTTATGTCCGATTCTTTGTGACCCCATGGACTGCAGCACGCTAGGCTTCCCTGTCCATCACCAACACCCATCTCCTGCTGCTGCTGTTGCTAAGTCGTTCAGTTGTGTCTGACTCTGTGCAACCCCATAGATCGCAGCCCACCAACCAGGCTCCCCCATCCCTCAGATTCTCTAGGCAAGAACACTGGAGTGGGTTACCATTTCCTTCTCCAATGCATTAAAGTGAAAAGTCAAAGTGAAGTCACTCAGTCGTTATCTGACTCCCAGCAACCCCATGGACTGCAGCCTACCAGGCTCCTCCGTCCATGGGATTTTCCAGGCAAGAGTACTGGAGTGGGGTGCCATTGCCTTCTCTGTACCAACACCCAAAGCTTACTCAAACTCATGTCCATAGAGTTAGTAATGCCACCCAACAATCTCATCCTCTGTTGTCCCCATCTCCTCCTGCCTTCAATATTTCCCAGTGTCAGGGTCTTTTTCAATGAGTCAATTATTCATATCAGGTGGCCAAAGTATTGGAACTTCAGCTTCAGCATCAGTCCTTCCAAAGAATATTCAGGACTGATTTCCCTTAGGATGGACTCATTGGTTCTTGCAGTCCAAGGGACTCTTAAGAGTCTTCTTAAACACCACAGTTCAAAACCATCAATTCTTCAGCATCAAATTTCTTTATAGTCCATCTCACATCCATACATGACCACTGGAAAAACCATAGTTTGACTAGATGGATTTTGTTGGCAAAGTAATGTCTCTGCTTTTTAATATGCTGCCTAGATTGGTCATAGCTTTTCTTCCAAGGAGCAAGCATCTTAATTTCATGGCTGTAGTCACCATCTGTAGCAATTTGGGATCCCAAGAAAATAAAGTCTGTCACTGTCTCCATTGTTTCCCCATCTATTTGCCATGAAGTGATGGGACCAGATGCCATGATCTTAGATTTCTGAATGTTGAGTTTTAAGCCAAGTTTTTCACTCTCCTCTTTCACTTCCATCAAGAGTCTCTTTAGTTCTTCTTCACTTTCTGCCATAAGGGTGGTGTCATCTGCATATCTGAGGTTATTGATATCTCTCTCGACAATCTTGATTCCAGCTTGTGCTTCATCCACCCTGACATGTTACATGATGTACTCTGCATAGAAGTTAAACAAGCTGGGTGACAATATACAGACTTGACCTACTCTTTTCCCAATTTGGAACCAGTCTGTTCTTCCATGACCAGTTCTAACTGTTGCTTCCTGACCTGCATACAGATTTCTCAGGAGGCAGGTCAGGTAGTCTGGTATTCCCAATACTTTAAGAATTTAAGAATGTTGAGATCCATCCAGTCAAAGGCTTTAGAGTAGTCAATAATAAAGAAGTAGATATTTTTCTGGAACTCTCTTGCTTTTTTGATGATCCAGTGTATGTTGGCAATTTGATCTCTGGTTCCTCTGCCTTTTCTAAAACCAGCTTGAACATCAGGGAGTTCACGGTTCATGTATTGCTGAAGCCTGGCTTGGAGAATTTTGAGCATTACTTTACTAGAATGAGAGATGAGTGCAATTGTGTGGTAGTCTGAGCATTCTTTGGCATTGCCTTTCTTTGGGGTTGGAATGAAAACTGACCTTTTCCAGTCCTGTGGCCACTGCTGAGTTTTCCAAACTTGTTGGCATATTGAGTGCAGCACTTTCACAGCATCATCTTTCAGGATTTGCAACAGCTCCACTGGAATTCCATCACCTCCACTAGCTTTGTTCAGAATGATGCTTTGTAAGGCCCACTTGACTTCATATTCCAGGGTGTCTGGCTCTAGATGAGTGATCACACCATCGTGATTGGGTCATGAAAATCTTTTTTGTACAGTTCTTCTGTGTATTCTTGCCACCTCTTCTTAATATCTTTTGCTTCTGTTAGGTCCATACCATTTCTGTCCTTTATTGTGCCCATCTTTGAATGCAATGTTCCTTTGGTATCCTAATTCTCTTGAAGGGATCTATAGTCTTTCCCATTCTATTGTTTTCCTCTATTGCTTTGCATTTATCACTGAGGAAGCTTTCTCATCTCTCCTTGCTATTGTTTTGGAACTCTACCTTTGGGCATTTCTTTCTCTTGGGGATGATCTTTATTTTTGCCTCCTGTATAGTGTCACAAACTTTCATCCATAGTTTTTTAGGCACTCTGCTGTCAAATCTAATCCTTTGAATCTAGTCATCACTTCTACCATATAATCATAAGGGATTTTATTTAGTTCATACCTGAATGGTCTAGTGATTTTCCCTACTTTCTTCAATTTAAGTCTGAATTTGGCAATAAAGAGTTCATGAACTGAGCCACAGTCAGGTCCCAGTCTTGTTTTTGCTGACTGCATAGAGCTTCTCCATCGTTGGTTGCAAAGAACATAATCAATCTGATTTTAGTATTGACCATCTGGTTATGTCCATGTGTAGAGTCTTCTCTTGTGTTGTTAGAAGAGGGTGCTTACTATGACCAGTGTATTCTCTTGGCAAATTCTATTAGCCTTTGCCCTGTTTCATTTTGATTCCAATGCCAAATTTTCCTGTTACCCCAGGTTATTTCTTGACTTCCTACTTTTGCATTCTAGTCCCCTATAATGAAAAAGACACCTTTTTTGTGTGTTAGTTCTAGAAGGTCTTGTAGGTCTTCATGGAACCATTCAGTTTCAGCTTCTTCAGCATTACTGGTCAGGGCATAGACCTGGATTACTCTGATATTGAATGGTTTGCCTTGGAAATGAAGAGATCACTCTGTCATTTTTGAGATTGTATCCAAGTACTGCATTTCAGACTCTTGTTGACTATGATGGCAACTCCATTTCTTCTAAGGGATTCTTGCCCATACTAATAGATATCATGGTCATCTGAGTTAAATTCACCCATTCTAGTCCATTTTAGTTTGCTGATTCCTAGAATGTCGACGTTCACTCTTGCCATCTCCTATTTGACCACTTCCAATTTGCCTTGATTCTTGGACCTAACATTCCAGGTTCCTATGCAATATTGCTCTTTACAACATCAGACTTTACTTCCATTACCAGTCACACCCACAACTGGGTGCTGTTTTTGTTTTGGTTCCATCTCTTCATTCTTTGTCAAGTTATTTCTCCACTGATCTCCCATAGCATGTTGGGAACCTACTGACCTTGGGAGTTCATTTTTCAGTGTCCTATTTTTTTGCCCTGTCATGCTGTTCATGGGGTTCTCAAGGCAAGAATACTGAAGTGGTTTGCCATTCCCTTCTCCAGTGGACCACATTTTGTCAGAACTCTCCACCAAGACCCGTCCATCTTGAGTGGCCCTACACAGCATGGCTCATAGTTTCATTGTGTTAGGCAAGGCTTTGGTCCATGTGATCACTTTGGTTAACTAACAAAACCTAACCCTAACTCTAACCTGTGATTGTGGTTTTCATTCTGTCTGCCCTCTGAGGGATAAGAATAAAAGGCTTATGGAAGCTTCCTGATGGGAGAGACTGACTGAGGGGGAAACTGGGTCTTGTTCTGATGGGCAGGGCCATGCTCAGTAAATCTTTAATCCAATTGTCTGTTGAGGGGTGGGGCTGTGTTCCCTCCCTATTATTTTAAAGTGAAAGTGAAGTTGCTTAGTCCTGTCCAACTCTTTGCCACCCCATGGACTGTAGCCCACCAGGCTCCTCCATCCATGGGATTTTCCGTACTGGAGTGGGTTGCCATTTCCTTCTCCAGGGGATCTTCCTGACCCAGTGATCGAACCCAGGTCTCCTGCATTGTAGGCAGACACTTTACCATCTGAGCCACCAGGGAAGTCGAGAGACCAAACTATGGTGGACGTAATGAAGATAATGGTGGCCTCTTGCAAAAGGTCCCATGCAGGCCCTACTGCGCTGAGCACACTGACCCCGCAACAGGCCACCGTCAACCCACACCTCCACTCGATACTCCTGGATGGGCAAGGCTGGGTCAGTCTCTTGTGGGGACGCTACTCCTTCTTCCTGGGTCCTGGTGCACACAAGGTTTTGTTTGTGCCCTCCTAGAGTTTGTTTCCCCAGTCCTGTGTAAGTTCTGGCTGCTCTATGGTGGGGTTAATGTTCAGGCAGTTACTAAATGGTGCTGGATATACATGGTTTGTTTTTCCTGCTGCAGAATAATGTCCTGTTAGTCTTATTTGGAAATCTTGAAGGTTTGGTGCTAGCCTCTCGTGATTTGCTCTGCCTTATGCTATCTGTGGATTGCACACAAAAACTCAGCTGGCTTTGTCAGGTTGACAATGGATGCTACAAAGGTCCAGGAGACCAAGAATGCTGGAGGGTGAACTTTTGCCACTTGACCTGGTGTCCCAGGAGATGCCTGAGTGATTGATCTCCTCACTGGGCCCTGGGAGAGTCTGGTTCAGAGATTGAAGCACAAGGTCCCTGAGGAGCCATTGGGCCAAGAGTGCACCCTTCACAGAAAACTTGAAGATAATACCCTTTCATAAAAGGAGCAGTATCATTAAATATAACTGAAAGATCAAATTAAAATTGGTACACATGCTTAATTTTACATTAAGGTTTATCCTAATCTCCAGCAGAGCTTTAGGATCTCTTTGGTTTGTAATATCCACCAGGAAAAATAGAGCTATCACTTATTCCCTTTCTGTAGCTTACTTTTTTTTTTTCCTTTTTAATTCTAACACTAGATACAATATCAGGTTATTTTAATTAGTTTTTCTATAAAAACACATTTGCAAGTATAGTCTGGTTTAAAATCTAATGGAACCATAGTTTGTAAATGCTCAGTTAAAGATTTAGGCGAATGTGATTGTCCCATCAGTGAGTGCTATGAAAATCTGTTCATGGAAATTAGAGTTTTGATGCTGCTTCATTTCCCAGGTGGCACGTTATCATCTCTTTAGCTACATTTTCCAGTGGGTTATAGCTGCAGACCTAACCTCAATGTCAAAACAGTTGGGAAAGCAATATCATATTGGGAACAGACTCAATGATATTTTGCTGCTATTTGTGGAATATGACAGGATATTCACAGTACAACCTCATCATGCCCATAATGACCTTAAAGAAGATCACACCCTTGTGGGCTGATGGTCCCCTGCTTCGATCAAGTAGGAGGCTTGAAAACTGCAAGTTGCTGGTATGGCTGCAGCAATTATCAGAGGCAGCCCTGAAATTGTCAATGTATAATTGTGTTTGTGCCAGTTTATCATTATTCTTTCTGGACTGCATAAGGATCTTACTGATACACTGACAGCTGATGCCAGAGAATGACTGGGCAGAAAGTCATCCTTGCCCAGAAACAATTCAGGATCCAATCAGGGTGGGCTATAGAAGTCAATACTATTTTAGTCATTTTATGTTTATTTCTCTGATGTTCCCTTGACCAACTCGCTGATAATATAGCAAGGCTGGCAGAGCTATTTATCTTCTGTAAATTCATCTGAGAAGAGCTCTGGCATGTTGCAATGCATCAGGATTGGCCCCCAAGGGTTCTATTTGTAGATGTGCTCTATGGGCATTTGGGGAGAGACTAGCCACTGGATACTCTGGAGTTAAATTCATGGAGAGTAAGTCTGATGTAAGTGTCCCACCTCAGTAGTTAAGGGAAGATACTGAAATCCATAACAGATGGAAGAGTTGATGTTGGATGTGATTCTGTGGATGCAGGCACTTTCTTGGACCAATCCTACAGATAATTGAGAAATGAAGTAAGATAAAAAAAGAGTGGACTAGTATCAGCAATAGAATTGCTGCTATAAGAGAGCAAAGTTTAAGAGCGAGGATCCATGTGTTGGGGATACCACATTAACAAAATGGAGGATAAAAGTCATTTGGTTATCAATAGATGCAGAAAAAGCTTCTGACAGAATTCAACAACTATTTATGGTAAAACAAAACAACTGCCAATAAAATGGGTCTAGAGGGGACATATCTCAACATAATAAAGACCATATATAACAAACCCTATCAACAGATTCAATGCAATTCCTATTAAGATAATAAATAGCATTTTTCACAGAACTAGAATGTACAGTCCTAAAATTTGTATGCAATCTTGAACAGCCAAAGCAATCTTGAGAAAGAAAAACTAACTGGAATTGTCACACCCCCCCATACTTGAAAGTATAATACAGAGTGTGATGCTGACACAAAAAATATAGATCAATGGAATAGATTAGACAGTCCAAAAATTAGCCTGTGCAAGCGTGGGCAATTAAGCTATGGCAAGGAGGCAAGAACATACAATGGGGAAAAGACAAATTTCTCAGTAAATGATGCTGGGAAAATTGGATAGCTGCATGCAAAAGAATCAAGCTGGACTACTTTCTGATACCATGTTAAAAAAATAAAATCAAAATGGTCTTACACTTAAAGACTCAAGTGTAAGACCTAAATTCATAAAATTCTTAGATGAAAACATGAGCAGTAACTTTTTTGACATCAGTCTTAGTTAGCAATACACACACACACACATACATTTATGTATGTATGTATCTGTGGGGGTGGGGGGCGACATAATAATGTCTCCTAAGGAAAGGACAACAAATGGCACTACGTGAAACTAAAGATTTTTGCATAAAAAAGGAAACCACCAACAAAAGGAAAAAATCACCCTATTAAGTGGGAAAAATATTTGTGAATAAAATATCCAAGAAGGGGTTGATATCGAAAGTACAAAAAAAAAAAATCACGCAACTCAATAAAAAATTTAAAATAGACACCTGAATAGACACTTTTTCCAAAGAAGACCTACAGATAGGTGGAAAGATGTTCAACGTCATTAATCAGCAGTTCAGTTCAGTTCAGTCGCTCAGCTGTGATGACTCTTTGCGATCCCATGAATCGCAGCACGCCAGGCCTCCCTGTCCATCACCAACTCCTGGAGTTCACCCAAACCCATGGGCTTTGAGTCGGTGATGCCATCCAGCCATCTCATCCTCTGTCGTCCCCTTCTCCCCCTGCCCCCAATCCCTCCCAGCATCAAAGTCTTTTCCAGTGAGTCAACTCTTCACATGAGGTGACCAAAGTACTGGAGTTTCAGCTT
>SJYC01141398.1:0-13056 GCA_006408675.1 Madoqua kirkii | reverse complement strand
CATCCAGCCATCTCATCCTCTGTCGTCCCCTTCTCCCCCTGCCCCCAATCCCTCCCAGCATCAAAGTCTTTTCCAGTGAGTCAACTCTTCACATGAGGTGACCAAAGTACTGGAGTTTCAGCTTTAGCATCATTCCTTCCAAAGAACATCCAGGGCTGATCTCCTTTCAAATGGACTGGTTGGATCTCCTTGCAGTCCAAGGGACTCTCAAGAGTCTTCTCCAACACCACAGTTCAAAAGCATCAATTCTTTGGCTCTCAGCCCTCTTCACAGTCCAACTCTCACATCCATACATGACCACAGGAAAAACCATAGCCTTGACTAGACGGACCTTTGTTGGCAAAGTAATATCTCTGCTTTTTAATATGCTATCTAGGTTGGTCATAACTTTTCTTCCAAGGAGTAAGCATCTTTTAATTTCATGGCTGCAATCACCATCTGCAGTGATTTTGGAGCCCAAAACTATAAAGTCTGACACTGTCTCCATTGTTTCCCCATCTATTTCCCATGAAGTGATGGGACCAGATGCCATGATCTTCGTTTTCTGAATGTTGAGCTTTAAGCCAACTTTTTCACTCTCCTCTTTCACTTTCATCAAGAGGCTTTTTAGTTCCTCTTCACTTTCTGCCATAAGGGTGGTGTCATCTGCATATCTGAGGTTATTGATATTTCTCCCGGCAATCTTGATTTCAGCTTGTGCTTCTTCCAGCCCAGCATTTCTCATATTAATCATCAGGGAAATGCAAATCAAAATCACAATGAAATATCACTTTGCACACGTCAGAATGGATATCATCAAAAAGACAAGCAATAACAGGTATTGGAGAAGATGTGGAAAAAAGGGAAACTTTGTGCATAGTGAGTAGAAATTTAAATTGTTACAGCCACTATGGAAAACAGTATGGGTTTCCTCTAAAAACTAAAAATAGAACTACCACACAGTCCAGCAATTTTGCTTCTAGGTATTTATCCAAAGAAAACATGGATACTAATTTGTAAAGGTTTATGCTTTTCAATATTCCTTGCACCATTATTTCCAAGAATCAGGATATGGAAGCAATGTAAGTGTCCATGGGTAGGTGAATGGATCCTATTTTAAGGCTAAATAATATATTCAGATATGCACATATAAATATTACTTAGCATTAAGAAATAATGAAATCTTGCCATTCTATGGCACCATATATAGATAGACCTGGAGAGTATCATGCTAAGTGAAATGTCAGAGATTAAAAACTAATTCCATATGATTTCACATAAATGTGGACTTCAAAGAATCAGATCATAGATACAGAGAATAAGCTGTTGGGTGCCAGAGTGGAAGGGTTCTGAGGGAGGAACAAAGCATGTTACATGTCCGTTAAGAAGTACAAACTTCCAGCTATAGAATAAATAGATTACAGGGATGTAGTGTGCACATAGGGAATACAGTCAGTAATGTTGTATCAACTTTGTATGGTGATGGTAATTGGTTTTATTTGGTCATATTATAATGTATAATCATATAAATCATATCATAATGTATAAAAATATTGAATCACTTTGTTGTACACCTGAAGTTAATATAAAATTATATGTTAATTATAACTCGAAAAACAAAGTGCATATGGCTGGAACTTAAGCTTTTAGTTTTCTTCTTTTTCTCTCTTTCTATCCCTTTTCTACTTCCTCCCCTTCTCCTTTACTCCTTCTTCCCTATCCTTCATTTATGCATTCAAGAAACTTTACTGATCTCTTCCTAGCTCCTAGGGTTACATAGAGAATTGTTAAGTACATGTAGTAAGTACTCTTAAAAAGTTTTATTGAGGGAGAAATTTTAGATGGAAAACAGGTAATATATTTGGGGGCAACTAGGAAAGGCTGCAGAGATTATGTAATTTATGCACTGAGTATTGAAGAATGATTTGGAGCCTTCCAGGTGGACTGGAATGGGGATGATGGTAGTGGTAGGGATGTGGAAAGTGTGAAAGTGAAAGTAGCTTGGTCATGTCTGACTTTTTGAGACCCCATGGACTGTAGCCCATCATGCTCCTCTGTCCATGGAATTCTCCAGGCCGGAACACTGGAGTGGGTAGCCATTTCCTTCTCAAGCGAACTTTCCCAGCCCAGATATGGAACCCAGGTCTCCTACATTGCGGGTGGATTCTTTACCTACTGAGCCACTGGGAAGCCCAAGAGTGTGGACGTAACCGCATTTCCAAAGCAAAGTGAACAGCATTTTCCATAGAATTGAAGAGTTGTGAAAGACCAAGGCGTTAAAATGGACTCCAGCAAGGCAGGACTGCACTTAACAATCCAGCAGCCCTGTGAAACATACAGCATTTCTTTAAAGCAGCCCCGGGAGAAATATCAATAGCCTCAGACATGTAGATGACACCACCCTTATGGCAGAAAGTGAAGAGGAGCTTAAAGGCCTCTTGATGAAAGTGAAAGTGGAGAGTGAAAAAGTTGGCTTAAAGCTCAACATTCAGAAAATGAAGATCATGGCATCTGATCCCATCACTTCATGGAAAATAGATGGGGGAACAGTGAAAACAGTGTCAGACTTTCTTTTTTTGGGCTCCAAAATCACTGTAGATGGTGATTGTAGCCATGAAATTAAAAGACACTTACTCCTTGGAGGAAAAGTTATGACCAACCTAGATAGCATATTCAAAAGCAGAGATATTACTTTGCCGACTAAGGTCTGTCTAGTCAAGGCTATGGTTTTTCCTGTGGTCATGTATGGATGTGCGAGTTGGACTGTAAAAAAGGCTGAGAGCCAAAGAATTGATGCTTTTGAACTGTGGTGTTGGAGAAGACTCTTGAGAGTCCCTTGGACTGCAAGGAGGTCCAACCAGTCCATTCTGAAGGAGATCAGCCCTGGGTGTTCTTTGGAAGGAATGATGCTGAAGCTGAAACTCCAGTACTTTGGCCATCTCATGAGAAGCTGACTCACTGGAAAAGACTTTGATACTGGGAGGGATTGGGGGCAGGAGGAGAAGGGGACGACAGAGGATGAGATGGCTGGATGGCATCACCGACTTGATGGACGTGAGTCTGGGTGAACTCCGGGAGTTGGTGATGGACAGGGAGGCCTGGCGTGCTGCAGTTCATGGGGTCACAAAGAGTCGGACACGACTGAGCGACTGAATTGAACTGAAGGAGATACATGCATTCAAACCCATGAAGAGACACAGATTTATGTGTAACCCTAGAAAATAATGGGAATGTGGCCAAGTGGGTCAAAAGTTAGGAAAAGCTAAAAACCCAAGCAACACCAAGGATTCAATATTGGTGCAGGCGGTTTCCTTTAAAAATATCCAGCTCTTGTCGTTGGCGACATTTTAGGGAAACTGTGCTCTGAACCACATCTTTGACAGTGACTCGGGAGGCTCATGGCCAAATTATTGCCACACTCTCGTTGCCACGTGCATGGGCCCCCACCAGTCACACCCCGCTTACCAGCATGGCTTTGTTTCCTCACTCATGCTCTCTGAATTCCAGCTTTTCCAGATTTCACAAAGTTCTAAGTTGGTGTAGGATTTCAACTGAGCATATTTAGTGGACTGACATTTACAGTTAAATGTCAGGTGCTTATTTCACGTCCATCACCACACACACAACCTTTTCCTCTTTCCTGGGCATCATGGCATATCCAGTTTCTGGCAGAATTCTTATCACTCTTCACACTACAGTTCTGTCTCCAGCTCATCAGAGTTCCTGTGCTCCTTTTCCTGCCTCTGGAGGAAAAATTTTAAAACAGCGTTGCCAGGTAGAAAACCTGCCTCTTGAATAGACTAATACGTTTGCCTTAAGATACTAAATGGGAAGCAAGTGTATAGAAGTTTTCCAGGTTTGCTAGAGATTGGATCTTGTCTTACTTGATACTGAATTCAGGTTCCCAGCAAGCAGAGAAGGTAGAGTTACTGGGGTTTTAAACTAATGCCCACCAAAAGAGACTGCTGAGAAACCCTATGTAAAAAGAGGAAAATAAGAAATATTAGACAAGCATCCCAATCGAAACCAAACCTAGTATGTGACTTTGAGCAGGTTACTTAACCTTTCCCTGCCTGGGCTTACAAATTGGGAAGATAATCACATTATCTTCATCACAGTACTGCTATAAAAATGAAGAAAGAAAATTTCCCAGGCCCTTGCTCAGTACTTGGAATATAGCAAATGCTCCCTAAATGTTAGACATTATTTTTTTCCTAGCCTGACCACCACCCCACCCCCCCAAAATTACAAAGTTTATAGTCACAGGAAAAGTAGAATTCTAACTAATGTTTCACAATTCATGCTGCAGATTTACTGTCCTTTTGACAGTTCTATCATATCTCCCAGTGTTTGCTCCTCTAGGCCACTGAGGTTTTAGGTTGGACAGTAAAGGGGATCATTGCTATGGTTTCCCAGTCTCCAGAGATCATGTTCCGTCTAATGTATCATACAGTCTGTTCAGTGTTTTCATTTTTCACGAAATGAAATGTTAATGCTTGAAAGATCACTTACATACAGCCTACTAGTTATTTAAGAAAACAGCAATTAACCACGTTGAGATAATTAACAGTGTGCACACGATTAACAATGATTTTTTCGATGCTCGACGTTAATGGAGTAGGTGCCAAATAAATGTAATCCATACTTCCATTAGGATTTCTTTGTTAATTATATTAATTTACAAATTTAAAACAACAAAATCGCACTCATTCAAACAAAATTAGATTTTAAAAGTTGAAAAAATCAAAGGGGGCCTATACACTCTGAGGACAGAATGTAATGAACTCACCTTATTTTCTGTCCCGAGCAGAGGACAGTGTAATTAAGGACAAGAAATAATTCTATGCTGTAGGTCTGTCCACAGTGGACCCCTCCAACCCTTCGCAGGCATCATTTGTTTTCAAGCTAATTCGCCTGCTGGTATCTGACAAAACAGAATTGTTCTGCAGCTGTGATGCCCCTGCTCTTTCCAGGCTCTGAATCCTGTGTTGACCCCACAATACGGCTTCTCAACGGAATATGTGAGAACATCAGGCAAACATACTTTCAGCCCAGTTCCTTGGCTGCCTGGCCTGGAGTCACAGTCATAGCAGTTGAGGGGACGCTCATATTCACTCTTATTAACAGCAACATTTCACAAGCCCACGACTGCTCCCAAGATCACCATAGTCTATTTTGAGGAAAATGACCTAACCACCTCTGCAACCGGGGCGTCTCTAGTGTCTGCTGAGCCACTGGCACGTGAAACAGCCCCACTGAGGGGCAGCTGGATCCCAGAGAAACCTTGGATTGACTATTTCCTTCATTTACTAGCTGGGGGGTTTTGAACAAGATGATATGCTTCAAATGTTGCTGAACTTGTAAAATGGAGATAATATATTATTATCTATTTCATGGAGTTATTTTGAGGACTGAAATGAGATCACCCCTTGAATGTTAATTCTTTTCCACTTGTTTTTGATGTTTTTTCAGCTCTCTATATTCAGGCAGCTGCAGTATGAAAATTTAAATTGAAAGAAAGGAAGGGAGGGAGGGAAGAGAAAACTAGAGTCTGGAGTTGACTGCTGCACGGATCTGCAGTCACCATCAGAAGAGGCACTGGCTGTAAGGCTAAAGGTCAGGCGATAAATATAGCAGGCAATATAAGGGAGGTGAATAGAGCGAGTGACAGTTGGAGTCTCCTCCAGGAAGCCTTCCCTGGATACCCTTCACCCTCAATATTTGGTTATGGGTCTTCCCTTCTGGAATGTTTTATTGTCTTCATCACACTGAATGTTACATGTATGTTTGAGCCTCTGCACCCCTTAGTATACCAAGTAACTCCAGACAGATGCTGTTTTGATCTCTCTGCATGCTGAGTCGCTTAAGTCCTATCTGACTTTTTGCACCCCTGTGGACTGTAGCCTGCCAGGCTCCTCTGTCCATGGGATTCTCCAGGCAAGAATACTGGAGTGGGTCGCCATGCCCTCCTCCAGTCTCTTATGTCTCCTGCATTGGCAGGCGGGTTCTTTAGCACTGGCACCACCTGGGAAGCCTTTTGATCTCTGTGTGTGTGCGTGTGCACATGTGCACACGCACACACACTCATTAGTTACTCAGTTGTGTTTGACTCTTTATGATGCCATGGACTGTAGCCCACCAGTGAAAAATACTGGAGTGGGTACCCCTATCCATTTGATCTCTGTATCCTAATACATATCCATACCCAGAACTAAACACGTTCACCAAAAAAAAATTTTTTTTCATCATCTGGTCCATGGAATCTATATGTGGCTTCAGCAGTCCAGATAAGAGATCACTGGGGGAATCTCAGACCATCCTCATTAGGATGGACACAGATGAAACAACTAATTAACATGTACCAACCACACTTTCTGGAAAGAGAATGAGATCTATTTAGAGCAGGCATTTTAACCCAGCTCCCTCGACTAAGTTCATCAGTAGCCACAGGGACTGGGAAAGGAAGGTCAGCAATTGTTCATAATTTAATCAAGGCAGAGCTCATCTCCACCTTTTATACTAAAGCAACAACCTGTTCATCAATAGTCTTTTGTTCGGGCCTTGTTACAGTTCAATCTGAAAGTGAAATTTCCCTTTCATTCCTGTCTTCTGTTCCTTGGCATTTTGCCCTGCTCTGGAGCAGCACATCTCAAATTCTCATGTATTTAAGGTCACCTTGAGATATTAATAAAATTCTGATTCTGATTCTGGAGTTCTGAGATGGGACCTGAGATTTGGAGATTCCAGCAGACTCCCAGGCTAAGTGCTGGGGAACACATGTTGAATAGCAAGGTTTAGAGATGTAATTTTCAGCCTCAGCTGTGCATCATTATCACTTGGAAAATTTTAGTAAAGTACCAGTTCCCAAATTCCACTTCAGACCATTTAAATCAGAATACGGATGAGGTATTCTGAGAATGGTATTTTGTAAAATGTCCTCTAGGGATTTCAGTGGGACACAAGATACCAAGGTGGAAAACCACTGGTCTTAATCAGTGGTTCTCAAAGTGTAGCCACCAGAACAGCAGCTCTGGAAACTTATTAGAAATGTACATTCTCAGTGAACAGACAAATCTTAAGAATAGAACATTATTCAGCAGTAGAACAGGAATGACATACTGATACCTACTATGGTTAGACTTTAAGAATATGACATAAGTGAAAGAAGACAGATGCAAAATAGCATATATTATATGGTCCTGTGCATACATGATCTGTTGCCAAATCGTGTCTGACTCTTGGGACTCCCAGACTGTAGCCCACCAGGCTCCTTTGATCCTGGGATTTTTCCAGGCAGTGGGTTTCTATTTCCTTCTCCAGGGGATCTTCCTGACCCAGGGATTAAACCCAAGTCTCTTGCATCTGCTGCATTGGTAGGAGAATTCTTTATCACTGAGAAACTTGGGAAACCCTGTATAATCCCGGATAGGTCGTTTATAGAGACAAAAAGTAAATGAATGCCTTTCAGGAGCTAGGGGGTGGGAATGGAGGATAACAACAAATAGACACAAAGGATCTTCCTGGAGTGACGGGAATGTTCTAAAACTCAACTGTGGTGATGCTTGTACGAGTAGATCAAGTTATTAAAAATCATTGAATTGTACACCAAAAATGATTGAATTTTAATATATGTAAAGTCTATTTTAACAAAGCTGTTAAAATTGTTTTAAAAATGAAAGAAATGCAAATTCTCTAGCCATCGCCCTGACCTACTCAATTAGAAGACTCTGAAGGGCTCAGCAATGTGTCATCTCTGATATTCACTCCCACTTAAGAGCCCCTGGTCTAAGGTAGGGTCTTGAGAAGTTGTTAGTTGCTGGGATAGGGGTTCTGGTAAGAGTTTTAGGGGAGAACCTCTAGAAAATTGCTCTGGAGAATTGAAAAAAAAAAAAGGCAAAACAGTATTCCAGAAACAGTGTCCTTGGAAGGAAAAACCTGCATTCCACATCATAGCTTATGGCTCTGTGGACCTGAGAACATGACTAGCCTTTTTCTCAGCCCCAGTAGCTTAACATGCAAATGGGAAAAAAATAGATACCTATTAAGGTTGATGTGTAGATTCTAGAGGGCAAATATGAAAGATCTTTAGAGTAATGGACTCATAAAAGGTGCTGGTACAATATACATTGAAGGGAATAATAGATATGACTTCATTTTTCCTTCATATAAACCTGCCATAATCCAGCCTCTTTTCAAGAAGCTCATCCCGGAATTTTCCTTCATATTGGAGAAGTTTTGTGCTGCTATATTTAGAAGGTTATTATTACAGTAAATGCATATTCTTCTGGATTCTTTCTTGCCTGTAGGGTCTTACTTATTTAAGGCTGCTTTCTTTCAAAGTCGTATATATATGCTACTTGGAAAAAGTTTCAGGACAATGCCCTGGATTCAGTTTCCTTCTCTTTGTAATCACGAAAGCAGAAACAGTGCTTTTACTGTGTCTGGGGAAACTGACACCCTGAAAGAGTTCTCATTCTTATCTTAGAACCAGTGAATTATTCTTTGCACTCCCTGACCTGGTAAATGGACTTAATATTACAAGAGACCACATGCTTGTTCCCTAAAATTGTCCCTCAGGTGTGCTAAGAGAATTTCAGCTTAGCCCCAGTGACACAAGAAGAAGTAAACGGAAATAGTCTTCCGAGGGATATATTTTAGGGTAACATATAGCACTTTGTAGCAATTGGAGCTCAAGTCAAGACATAATCAACTAATCATTGGTAATCATTAGTAATTCAGATGTGAATCAGGCTAATTTCCAGACATCAGCCCTTCAGATGGTTCCATCAAATTGCAGGCAAAATGTTTATGATAAGCAGTGTTTCGACTCAAGGAAAAACTCCAAGAGCTATACTGTGGGACAGTCAGGCTAATCCTCAGTCACCCTCGGTCACCCTTGCACACTTTAACCAGCCCAGAAAAACACAGAGCGCTTGCTCCTCTCCTGAAACCCTGCCTTGTCATTTCAGCTGGCTTTATCTTTCAGTTACTCAGTAATGCTTAGCTGGGGATTCAAACAGAAAAGGCTTCATCCCAGCTAACATAATTTGTCTGCCATCAATAACCCACCGTAGACCTCTTTAGGGAAGCACCTTTGTCTCGTCCACTGATGCGTCCTACCCAGAGAACCCTGCCTATCGCAGCAGAGCACTGTCCCTTTAATGTTCTGCTAACAGTTAGCATCCTCACGGCTCCTGGGGAGGGGGAAGTATCATTTGGAATTTATCAGGAAGTGTGTGGTCCAATAGGGCCTTGAATGCACATTTCAAACTCCAAGACCCTGCCCCCGCGTTTGGTCCCTCTTTGCTTCCTCCTGTATTTATATCTAAGAACAGGCAGCAAGTTTGAAGCACTGGAACCTGACCCTCCAGTTTATCTCTTAGTTCCCGGGTTATCTGGGACAGTAGAGGCTTACAAGCCTTACACATCCATGCAGTGGCAAGACAACAAGCCCACACTCCCCACTTGCTATTTTCTGAGGCAGCCTTGATTCTTTGAGCCAAATCTATCTCTGCCGAAACCTCTGAGTCCAGTTCTGCCCATAAGCTCTTTAAACAGCTTGCTCATCCTGTCTATAACAGTAAAAATCCCTGGTACAACAAGCGAGGAATTGCTTGAAATTCCAATTAAGCCAAGTCTTACCAAGCCTTTTCCATTATCTCAGTAAGCTGCTTTCTACATTAAAAGGCTCCCCTTAATTAATTCTCCTCTCTGGTCTGTGGACATCCAATGCTTTATTACGACCTGCAAATTCAAAAGCAGGAAAATAAAGTGTAGATAAGCAGGACGCTGAGCTTCCGTCGTCAAATCGGAGCGGCATCGTCGCTCCCAGGAGCTGGTCATATAAAACTGTTTCTCACATCTCAAGAAAGAAAGAGCCTCTCAAGAGAGGGGCAGGGAACACTCGGTAAAGGGTTCTCTGGGGTCTTTGCATGAACAATGGCAACTTTGGGGGGCTGCTTGGATAGCTGTGTCATGCCCTTCTTGAGACAGAGGGCTGAGACAGAAAAGGTAGGACCTTGTCCCACATTTCTCACCCAGCAGTGAGCGCACATGAGGGATACACTACATGACTGGATGCATGGTGGGGCAGTTTTGCCCGATGGGTTCTGACTGTGTATAATCAGATGCCCACCTGCCAGAGACCTGTCACGGAGAGCCCACCTTACTGAGGTCCTTTTTGTCTGGAATTTTCTGTGCTCTGCCAGTCTCCCAGTGGTCCTAGGGCTGTGGTCTTTCCAGTGAAATCCAAATAAAGATATCGAGGCAGAGGACCTCCTGCCCAGCTTACCCCAGTTTTGCTAATGCCATACTGGGATCTGAGAAAGTGGCATTATCTGGACAGGGCACATAGCACTTTCCCTGGTTCCACATGGATCTGGGACCTCTCTGCTTCCCTGATATTTGTTTCTCTCTTCAGTGTTGACTTTGTCTCAACACAGGCACATATGTATGTGTTCACCTCAGATCAGTTTAGTCCCTCAGTCGTGGCCAGCTCTCGCGACCCCATGGACGTTAGCATGCCAGGCTTCCCTGACAATAACCAACTCCCAGAGCTTACTCAGACTCACATCCATCAAGTTGGTGATGCCATCCAACCACCTTATCATCTGTCATCCTCTTCTCCTCCTGCCTTCAGTCTTTCCCAGCATCAGGGTCTTTTCCAATTGGTCGGTCCTTTGCATCAGATGGCCAAAATATTGGAGCTTCAGCTTCATTCAGTCCTTCCAATGAATATTAAGGACTGATTTCATTTAGGATTGACTGGTTTGATCTTCTTGCAGTCTATGGGACTCTCAAGAGTCTTCTCCACCACAGTTCTGAAACACCTTTTCTTCAGCGCTCAGCTTTCATTATAGGTCAAATCTCACATCCATGACTGCTGGAAAAACTATAGCTTTACTAGACCAACCTTTATCAGCAATACTATCTCTGCTTTTTAATATGCTGTCTAGGTTAGTCATAGCTTTCCTTCCAAGGAGCAAGTGTCTTTTAATTTCATGACTATAATCACCATCTCCAGTGATTGTGGAGCTCAAAAAAATACTGTCACTGTATCCATTGTTTCCCCACCCATTTGCCATGAAGTGATGGAACCAGATACCATGATCTTAGTTTGTTTAGTGTGGAGCTTTAAGCCAACTTTTTCACTCTCCTCTTTCACTTTGATTAAAAGGCTCTTTAGCTCCTCTTCACTTTCTGCCATAAGGGTGGTATTATCTGCATATCTGAGGTTTTTGATATTTCTCCCTGCAAGCTTGATTCCAGCTTGTGCTTCATCCAACCCAGCATTTCTTATGATGTACTCTGCATATAAGTTAAATAAACACAGTGACAATATATAGCCTTGATGTATTCCTCTCCAAATTTGGAACCAGTCCATTGTTCCATGTCCGGTTCTAACTGTTACTTCTTGACCTGCATACAAGTTTCTCTGGAGGCAGGTAAGGTCATCTGGTATTCCTATCTGTAATAATTTTCCAAAGTTTGTTGTGATCCATGCATTCAAAGGCTTTGGTGTAGTCAAGAAAGTAGAAATAGATGTTTTTTTAGAATTTTCTTGCTTTTTGATGATCCAACAGATGTTGGCTATCTCTGGTTCTTCTGCCTTTTCTAAATCCAGCTTGAACATCTGGAAGTTCTTGGTTCATGCACTACTGAAGCCTGGCTTGGAGAATTTTGAGCATTACTTTGCAATTGTGTGAGATGAGTGCCACTGTGCAGTAGTTTGAGCATTCTTTGGCATTGCCCTTCTTTGGGATTGGAATGAAAACTGACCTTTTCCATTCCTGTGGCCAATGCTGAATTTTCCAAATTTGCTGGTATATTGGGTGAAGCATTTTCATAGCTTCATCTTTTAAGGTTTGAAATAGCTCAATAGGAATTCCATCACTTCCACTAACTTTGTTCATAGTGATGGTTCCTAAGGCCCACTTGACTTCCCATTCCAGGATGTCTGGCTCTAGGTGAATGATCACACCATCATGACTATCTGGGTGGTGAAGATCTTTTTTGTATACTTTTGTGTATTCTTGCCACCTCTCCTTAATATCTTCTGCTTCTGTTAGGTCCATACAATTTCTGTCCTTTTTGTGCCCATCTTGGCATGAACTATTGTACCCTTCTGTTGTATCTCTAATTTTCTTGAAGAGATCTCTAGTTTTTCCCATTCTATTGTTTTCCTCTATTTCTTTGCACTGATCACTGAGGAAGGCTTCTTATCTCTCCTTGCTATTCTTTGGAACTCTGCATTCAAATGGGTATATCTTTCCTTTTCTCCTTTGCCTTTTGCTTCCCTTCTTTTCACAGCTATTTGTAAGGCTTCTCAGACAACCATTTTGCTTTTTTTGCACTTCTTTTTCTTGGGGATGGTCTTGATCCCTGCTTCCTGTACAATGTCATGAACCTCTGTCCATAGTTCATCAGGCACTCTGTCTTTCAGATCCAGTCCCTTGAATCTAGTTGTCAGTTCCACTGTATAATCATAAGGGATTTGATTTAGATCATACCTGAATGGTCTAGTGGTTCTCCCTACTTTCTTCAGTTTAAGTCTGAATTTGGCAATAAGGAGTTCATGATCTGAGCCACAGTCAGGTCCCAGTCTTGTTTTTGCTGACTGCATAGAGCTTCTCCATCTTTGGCTGCAAAGAATGAGGTCAGTCTGATTTAGGTGTTGGCCATCTGGTGATGTCTATGTGTAGAGTCTTCTCTTGTGTTGTTGGAAGAGGGTGTTTGCTATGACAGTGCATTCTGTTGGCAAAACTCTATTAGCCTTTGCCCTGCTTCATTCCTCATTCCAAGGCCAAATTTTCCTGTTACTCCAGATGTTTCTTGACTTCCCACTTTTGCATTCCAGTCCCCTATAATGACTGTCTCTTATACACATCTAGATGTGTATAAGAGACAGGTTAGCATCCTCACGGCTCCTGGGGAGGGGGAAGTATCATTTGGAATTTATCAGGAAGTGTGTGGTCCAATAGGGCCTTGAATGCACATTTCAAACTCCAAGACCCTGCCCCCGCGTTTGGTCCCTCTTTGCTTCCTCCTGTATTTATATCTAAGAACAGGCAGCAAGTT
>SJYC01141395.1:0-31687 GCA_006408675.1 Madoqua kirkii | reverse complement strand
AAAACATCTATTTCTGCTTTATTGACTATGCCAAAGCCTTTGACTGTGTGGATCACAATAAACTGTGGAAAATTCTGAGAGAGATGGGAATATCAGACCACCTGACCTGCCTGTATGCAGGTTAGGAAGCAACAGTTAGAACTGGACATGGAACAACAGGCTGATTCCAATAGGAAAAGGAGTACGTCAAGGCTGTATATTGTCACCCTGCTTACTTAATGTATATGCAGAGTACATTATGAGAAATGCTGGACTGGAAGAAACACAAGCTGCAGTCAAGATTGCCAGGAGAAATATCGATAACCTCAGATATGCAGATGACACCACCCTTATGGTAGAAAGTGAAGAGGAACTAAAAAGCCTCTTGATGAAAGTGAAAGAGGAGAGTGAAAAAGTTGGCTTAAAGTTCAACATTCAGAAAACGAAGATCATGGCATCTGGTCTCATCACTTCATGGAAAATAGATGGATAAACAGTGGAAACAGTGTCAGACTTTATTTTGGGGAGCTCCAAAATCACTGCAGATGGTGACTGCAGCCATGAAGTTAAAAAACACTTACTCCTTGAAAGAAAAGTTACTACCAACCTAGATAGCATATTCAAAAGCAGGGACTTTTCCGACTAAGGTCCGTCTAGTCAAGGCTATGGTTTTTCCAGTGGTCATGTATGGATGTGAGAGTTGGATTGTGAAGAAGGCTGAGGGCTGAAGAATAGATGCTTTTGAACTGTGGTGTTGGAGAAGACTCTTGAGAGTCCCTTGGGCTGCAAGGAGATCCAACCAGTCCATTCTGAAGGAGAACAGTCCTGGGATTTCTTTGGAAGGAATGATGCTAAAGCTGAAACTCCAGTACTTTGGCCACCTCATGCGAAGAGTTGACTCATTGGAAAAGACCCTGATGCTGGGAGGGATTGGGACAGGAGGAGAAGGGGATGACAGAGGATGAGATGGCTGGATGGCATCACGGACTCGATGGACGTGAGTTTGAGTGAACTCCGGGAGTTGGTGATGGACAGGGAGGTTTGGCATGCTGTGATTCATGAGGTTGCAAAGATTTGGACACGACTGAGTGACTGAACTGAACTGAACTGAACTATCCACCTTAAATATTTTACCTTCCTCAGAGACCCTGCTACTCTATAAAAGTGGCCCTGGGTAGCTGCAGCTCTTCTCCAACTATGTGATTTGCTTCTAACTAATTTTCCATCTGAGTTAACAAGACCAAGTGAGGTGAAGCAATTTGACCTTGATTCCCAGTGAGCTTGTGACTGAGTCTACATTTAGAAGAGAACTCACCATTTGCCTCCTAGGACTTCTCCCGACAACCACAATGTCCCTGAGCCTTTCAGCTATACTTGGATATGGGCGAGATTAATATCTACTAAGTATCAGATGGATGTTTGCCAACTCATATCACTGGCCAGGCTGTACTGAAGAGTCCTTCATCCCTCCTAAGCCGGCACCATCAATTTTTCCATACATCCATTCATCAGTCAACTTTTGTAAGATAGTAAGACAGAGTTTTCAAAAAGGCAATCTTGTTCCTCAATCACTGTTAACATTCTTATCATAGGGGATTATTTGCAACTTTTATTTTATTTTTTTCTGAAAGAAGTCTGAAGACACAGACAGAAGAAATTTCAGAGGAACTTTCTTACTCACTGTTGGGAATAAGTTATTTTCCAGCCTCATACTCTCTTCTTTTAAAATTCATTTCTTTTTAAATAATAGAAATATCTATCTATAATCTGATACATTAAAGTAGTTGTCAATAGCATTATCATTGATACCAATTTTTATAACTAGCATTCAATTTGGCAGTTTCAATTATGGTTTCCAAGTCTGATCAGAGTCTCTAAGACACAGATCCAAGGTTGGCTATTTACTGGGCTGTGGCTTTATGTTTAATTAAAGGAGGAAAAATGTCTGCTTTCAGTTTGCCCAGAGTGCTTGCTTAGCATAAGGATAATCAAGAGCAGTGGATTGGTGAATGTTATTATTTCATTGCTAAGTCATTCCTGACTCTTTTGCAACTCCGGGGACTGTAACCTACCAGGCTCTTCCGTCCATGGGATTTCCCAGACAAGAATACTGGAATGGGTTGCCATTCCCTTCTCTAGGGGATCTTCCCAACCCAGGAATCAAACCTGTGTTTTCTGCATTGGCAGGCAGATTCTTTACCACTGAGCCACTAGGAAGCCCAAAGGACATGGATAATTGAGATGGATGGGGATCCTTCCTGGAAGGGCTTAGAGGCACAGAAAGGCCCAGGTATGGTCGCAGATAAGCAGGGCCAGAGGACAGCAGGGTGTAGTCCAGTGAGCATTCTGGGAGGAAAAGAAAAAAATGGAAATGAGTCAGAGCATCACAGAGACTGGAAACCACAGGTGGGGGTAGCTCTATGGAGGATTTGGCTTAAATCCACCTCCCTCCACTTCAGCTCTGGGTGTGGAGTCATACAGGGATGGGGAGCGTGGAGCACATACAGAGCTTTTCAGCTTCCTCTGCTTGTACAGATGCCACTATCCAACAGGGAACTCATTGGCTTACAAAGCCCAGCTTATTGGGGCAGGATACCTGGGTCCAGCTTCCACATGCAGGGACTCCAGCTTCTGGGAAATGCCCCGCCCAAGGAGTTATATACAAGAGATAAAGTATTCAGATCACTGAGCCAGGTGCCATCCATGCACCAAGCAGAGGCTTAGTAAATATTTCTTGAATGAAAACCACAAGGAATGAATGGATGGATACAAGTTAACTCCCTTAGCACATTCTGATTCCTACAGGGTCTGTGATTTGGAGACCAAGGGAGGCCCCTAAGTGATCTTGCTAATGTGGCTAACCACTTGAGGGCTGGGAGTGCATCTGAAATATCAGCCTAGCCAGGGTCCCACGCACTAGTGGGGAAAGATAGGAAGCACAGATAATCACTAAGCTTAATCCAGAGTGCACTCTCTGCCAGGGAGTCTTTCAAAAGCACTGCACCTCTTAACCTTTTAATTGTCACTATACATCTATCATGTAGACACAATTATTAACCCAAATGGCAGATAAGAAAACGGAAACTCAGAAAAAGTAAACCACTTGCTCATAGACACCCTGTGGGACTGACCCCATTAAAAAGAACCATAGTCCAAATACTACAACCAGATGGAGGCTGTTCTTGAGGAAGAACATGAACACAGGAATCCCCAGGAAATGGATGACCCACAGTCAGGTGGGAGGTGGTCTGGACTCAAGGTAGTCCATTAAATTTGGCAGAAAACAGTGCCAGAAACCAGATTTAAGGGGACAAGGACTTAAGAAGAGGCATGTGGCAATAATTAGGCAGACATTTTAGATGCCAGAAAAGTACAGAGAGCAGGAAGACATTGTAAGGAATGAGGCACAGGAACAAAGTCATTGCATTTGATGCATATGGCAGAGATCAGGAGACGCTTACAGTCTCCCACAGACAAAGGAACAACCCTGGGTTAGAGCTGTGAGACTCTATTCCTTGTGTACAAGATTCATTTTTGTGTGCAAAGACCTGGCCTGCAGAAACTCTGCCAGTTTTGCTCAGGATCTGAATCATCTGGAGGTGAAGGACTCAGAGGGATTGTGATTACTGAGGTCAGAACCCGACACGTGTACGCAAAGACAAGCACAAAAGGGAGCCATCTGTCCCAGGGAGGGAAGAACAGGTGGCAGGCAAGTGGCCCTGGCAAAAGGCTGAGATGGACTGGAGCAAGCAGAGTGGACATTCAAGCAGAGGATGAGCAGACAGCCGGCAGATGGGTGGCATCAGGTGTCCGGCATTCACACAGGTGGACCACCAGATGGTACCTATTGGAAAGATAGCTGGCAATGTGTGACGGTAGTCTGTGTGAAGTCCTTGCAAGGCACTGATGAGATCTGAGCACAACAGAGATGCAGGTGAACAGAGACAGTAGCATCACAGGATGGCCAGACATTCAAAAAGCATGATGGAATCCTACCACCAAGTCCACGAATACCTCACTATCCAAACTGTCTGCTCTCCAAACTCAAGTGTTAGATAGGGTTGGGTGGGAAGGGATTCTTGTATCAGGGCCTTATGAAGACTGAGCTCCATGGAGAATATTATCCCCAAACTGGAAAGACTGGAAGAACCTCAATGCCAGTGAATTTAGGTTTCCCAAATAAGCTTTCCATAGCCTTTACTGGTAAGGTCTCAGCCCTATGAGAGGTCAGGCAGGCTATCATGTCTGGAGCCCCTGGACAATGTGCCGATTAAAATTCCAGTTCCTTGTATACCGATTCTCCACCTTGTAAGAGGCCCCACACAAAGAGGCCCAACCCATTAGAAAGTAATTACACACCAGGCCCAGAAGCTGTTGTGGAGGCTCTGCCCAGTGGCCCTAAGTCACATGACGCTCCACTCAACACAGCACTCGGAGAAGTGCTGATAGGTGAGGATGGTCACAGAAGGCCTCAGACCCTATATGGGATTGTATTATTTTACTGTGCTTGCTAACAAAAGGAACTGACTTGGAAACTCCCCACGCATATACACTTTCTATACTTTTGGGGGTGTGGTCTCTGTCCCACCGTTAGCATTTTTCTCCCTTTTAAGAACAAGACTTCTTTTGTTCTCCTTAGCTATAGCTAGTCTCTTCTGCTAACCTCTGCCTGCACTGTGGTCCCTCCTTGGCCTCCTCTGGAGTGGACGGCAGACCCTGCAGCCCTGTGGACGAGGACAGAGCAAACAGCACAGACTGGGCACCATGCAACCTGAGCTATCGCCAGCTCTGTGGCCTCCCATGGCCCACCTGAGTCTGGCTCCCAGACAAACTTCAGCCTCATCAGGCCCCATGGCGCCCTCTCTCTGCGCTCTTTCAGCTCCTCAAATGTCTCGCAATGTCTCCTTCCATGGGTCTTTATACCTGCTTTTCTATCTGCCTAAAACCATCCTCTTTCTCCCCTTATTTAATTGCTAGGTTATGACTGACTGACTGCAACCCAATGGACTGTAGCCCACCAGGCTCCCCTGTCCATGGGATTCTCCAGGCAAGAATACTGCAGTGGGTTGCCATTCCCTTCTCCAGGGGATCTCCCCAACCCAGGGATCAAACCTGCGTCTTCTGCATTGGCAGGAGACTCTTTTATGCAGAGCCTTAGACCTCAGCTAAGCCATCACTTCCTTCAGGGATCCTCCTCTGACCCCCTGAGGAGGCACACGTTCCCTCTGAGAACACATGGTCAGCACTGTAATTATATATGCATTCTTGTGCCTATCTGATTCATGTCCTGTTCCTTCTCTGAGCTGTCATGTCACCTATTTCATTCACTACAGCTTCCAGCACAGGACATGGTCCGTACTAGATGCCCAGTGAAGGGTTGTTGAATGAATGAATGAGTGATGTCCTTAGGGAACACACTCACAGTCTCAAGTTATATTTGCATAAGCACACAACGCTGGCAGGGAAAGTAACCTGCCAGTATGGATGTGATAAGGACGGGTTCATAAGGCATCTGTGAAGGCCTCCCAGGGTGGCTGGCATGTGGCAGCACCCCGTCCCTTCTAATTCCCTTGTTCTCTTCACATCTCCCTCCCTCTGCTGGGGCTCTAATCTGCACTTAGACTGGAGAGACATGCCACATGCTAAGCGAAGAGATTAGGGTGCCAGACTGACCTCCAGTGTGGCTGTAGCAAGGCTTTATTTCTTCTAAATCTCAGTTTTCTCCCCTTTAAAGTGGGGGTTTTAATAACGCTTGCCTCATAGTGTTTTCATTGATGGTATACATAGCAGTGCTTAGAATAGTCTCTGACATGTGAGATTTGGGAATTAATGGTTGCTGTTATTACATATATCTTTATATCTCTATTACAGGGACTCAATTTGACACTCATGGGAAAAGAATTATGAAAACTGGCCCAGAGTTTGCCATACCCCAAATATTCTATTAACATCTCATATATCTAACCAGCTAGATAGCTATCTGTCTGGCCAGGCAAGGAGTCCTTCAAAACCAGGGAGCACTCCATGCTGTTTTGGTTAGAAGATTGCCTTGTGTAAGTTGCCTTCTCAGCCTTGTCAGTTCAGTTAAAATGCACTTTACTGAGTCTTGAAAATGCTCTCTTGATCGTATTTCTACTTAACAGAGCCTTAGACCTCAGCTAAGCCATCACTTCCTTCAGGGATCCTCCTCTGACCCCCTGAGGAGGCACACGTTCCCTCTGAGAACACATGGTCAGCACTGTAATTATATATGCATTCTTGTGCCTATCTGATTCATGTCCTGTTCCTTCTCTGAGCTGTCATGTCACCTATTTCATTCACTACAGCTTCCAGCACAGGACATGGTCCGTACTAGATGCCCAGTGAAGGGTTGTTGAATGAATGAATGAGTGATGTCCTTAGGGAACACACTCACAGTCTCAAGTTATATTTGCATAAGCACACAACGCTGGCAGGGAAAGTAACCTGCCAGTATGGATGTGATAAGGACGGGTTCATAAGGCATCTGTGAAGGCCTCCCAGGGTGGCTGGCATGTGGCAGCACCCCGTCCCTTCTAATTCCCTTGTTCTCTTCACATCTCCCTCCCTCTGCTGGGGCTCTAATCTGCACTTAGACTGGAGAGACATGCCACATGCTAAGCGAAGAGATTAGGGTGCCAGACTGACCTCCAGTGTGGCTGTAGCAAGGCTTTATTTCTTCTAAATCTCAGTTTTCTCCCCTTTAAAGTGGGGGTTTTAATAACGCTTGCCTCATAGTGTTTTCATTGATGGTATACATAGCAGTGCTTAGAATAGTCTCTGACATGTGAGATTTGGGAATTAATGGTTGCTGTTATTACATATATCTTTATATCTCTATTACAGGGACTCAATTTGACACTCATGGGAAAAGAATTATGAAAACTGGCCCAGAGTTTGCCATACCCCAAATATTCTATTAACATCTCATATATCTAACCAGCTGATAGCTATCTGTCTGGCCAGGCAAGGAGTCCTTCAAAACCAGGGAGCACTCCATGCTGTTTTGGTTAGAAGATTGCCTTGTGTAAGTTGCCTTCTCAGCCTTGTCAGTTCAGTTAAAATGCACTTTACTGAGTCTTGAAAATGCTCTCTTGATCGTATTTCTACTTATCCTTTCTGAATGCAGCTCTGTTAGGACCCTGCTAAGATTGGCAGTTGCATTTCTCAATTCTCAAAGGACATCCCAGAGGATAAAGAAAAATGCTCTCCACTGCCGCTGGCTATGTTTTACTCTAAACAGGGTTCATAGAAGACCGGCTTGAGCTCTAGGTGGACAAGGGGAAAAACTGCAAAGGATGAGCCAAATAAATGAACAAAGAAGCAAAAAGAAATGAAAAGAAAAAAGTTTTAAAGAAATGCATACTTTTTGCCATCAACCGAGTTCTTGAATGGAAGCAAGACCACCTTAACGAGGAGAATTAGGGAGAAGTCCATGATTCACCCATAAGGTTTCTCCAAACAGGATATTACAAACAGGAGGCTGTGATTCCACTGAAGAGCCCAGCATCAACTCCTTATCTTCAAGAAGAGGGTCTGCAGAGTTAGCTTGCAAGTAAGCCTCATAGTGGTATACCCACTAGAGCAAGGAGAATTGCTTAAAGAAACTCTGATGAAACTATAGGACAGAGCAAAGAGAGGCTGAGTAGGTCATTGGATATTCTTTGGAAAGACTCCTATCACCAGCACTGCCCTGCATGTGGATTTAACTTCAGGCAGTCTCTACAGGTCTGGAATTAGAACTAAGATAATTAATGAGCCTCCTTTGAGCAGGACAGGGTTAGGCTCCACCTTTCCCCAGAGGAGATGAACAGTGCTTATGGTGGGGTGTGATCACCTACTTTGCAAGCTGCATGGTGCATGCTAAGTCACTTCAGTAGTGCCCAACTCTTGCAACCCTATGGACTGTAGCCTGCCAAGCTCCTCTGTCCAAGGGATTCTCCAGGCAAGAATACTGGAGTGGGTTGCCATGCCCTCCTCCAGGGGATCTTTCCAACCCACAGATTGAATCCGCATCTCTTATGTCTCCTGCATTGGCAGACAGGTTCTTTACTGCCACCTCGGAAGCCCAAGCTACATGGTACACAGATTCCCAAAGACTTCAGTGATTCTTCAGTATTAATGGGGTCAAAGAGGAATATTTGAGAGTAAATAAATGAACCATATATACTATGGAATGAATGATAGGCAATTATATGCAGGTATTCTTTGGTGCATACACATACATATGTGCTTATCAAGCTGTAATAGATATGCTTTCGGATCCTGTATTATCGCTAATCATTCCCTCAACACAAAATTAAAGAACGGCTCAATCTTCTTGGTCAGGTATCTGCAAAGAAAAGCTCTCTTCCCTAGTCACGTTTTATTCCTCTTCTCTACTTCTCCCTAGTTCATACATTTTTCCATTTTCACTTTTGCAAATTAGGAAAACAGGGTAGCCTTTGAAACCAAAAGAGACCAGAGCTCAGATGGCTTTTGTGCCATTACCAAGTCTATAGCCTCTGGCGAGTTGTTAAACTCTGAGCCCATTTCCTCCATTAAGAGAGCCAGAATAGCTATAATTACCTTAATAGTATTGGTACAAGGATTAAATGTCATCATAAAGGTAAAATACCTTTAAACATGCCTAGCGCACCCCACTCCAGTACTCTTGCCTGGAAAATCCCATGGACAGAGGAGTCTGGTGGGCTGCAGTCCATGGGCTTGCTGCCAGTCAAACACAACTGAGCGACTTCACTTTCACATTTCACTTCCACGCGTTGGAGAAGGAAATGGCATTCCACTCCAGTGTCCGTGCCTGGAGAATCCCAGGGACGAGGAAGCCTGGTGGGCTGCTGTCTATAGGGTCGCACAGAGTCGGACACGACTGAAGTGACTTAGCAGCAGCAACAGCAGCAAGAGGAGGCAAAATCAATGATAATTCTCTGTTTTTTCTTCCATATTTTAGTGTACTTTGGGTTCTTCTAATATTTACTTCAGGGCTTCATAGTAACTACAGAGAACTTTCCAACTCACCCTTCCTCAAAGATTGGATTTTAATCTAGAATCTTTGTCAACCACGTAAAACTCTTTCTCACAGTTGCTCTTCCTACTCTGCTATTTTTAAGAACTGTGCACTTCTTGAATTTGGGGAGATCTCCTCTGTCTTGATTCTAAATTGATTATTGGAAATAGGTTTGGCTTCTCTTATTTCTCTCTGCGTCATGTTGAGAGGAGGAGATTTTGGTTTTTCAAGGCGAGAGAACCATTTTCACATTAAATTCCCATTACAGATTTCCCTCCAGTTCACAAAGTCATTGCAAATTTAAAACATGACCCTAAGTAATTTAACCATCTCTTGTATTGCCATAGTGATGTAGACAAAGCAAGAGAGAGCTACTATTTATACTGTATTTGGATCTGAATTCTCTTGTGCTCAGAGCTGAGAGGAGGGTCCATATGTTTGGCCTGGACAGGCAGGGGCTTTGGAAATCAACCATTGTAGTTGGCAGGGGTGTGGATCCCTGGACTGGTCAGGGCAGAGTATTCATATAATTGAAAGTAATTATGTTAACAAAAAGGGGAAGTGTAAGGGCACCTCATAATTGCAAACAGATGCATGTAAATAATGGCAGCCAGTCTTTCAGGGGCCCCCGCCGACTGATGCTTCAGCAGGAATCCATAGCCCCAGTGGGACAGTGAGGCTTCAGCATCTCTGATGGCCCAAACATGGCAAGTCAGAGTGATTGAGCTATTTTCAGAGAAAACTGTACACCAGGCAATCAGATAAGGACGGTATTATAGTCAGGAAAACACTGGTTTTAGAATGCGATCATCTGATTTAAATAGAAGATAATTACTTAATGGCACAAGTATGTTTCAGTAACTATATAAACAGTCTGTCTCGCTTTCCTTGCTTCTAAAATGAGTAGAATAATAGATGAGGAAACAGTGGAAACAGTGTCAGATTTTATTTTGGGGGGCTCCAAATCCACTGCAGATGGTGACTGCAGCCATAAAATTAAAAGACGCTTACTCCTTGGAAGAAAAGTTATGACCAACCTAGACAGTATATTCAGACGCAGAGACATTACTTTTCCAACTAAGGTCTGGCTAGTCAAGGCTATGGTTTTTCTAGTGGTCGTGTATGGATGTGAGAGTTGGACTGTGAAGAAGGCTGAGCACTGAAGAATTGATGCTTTTGAACTGTGGTGTTGGAGAAGACTCTTGAGAGTCCCTTGGACTGCAAGGAGATCCAACTAGTCCATTCTGAAGGAGATCAGCCCTAGGATTTCTTTGGAAGGAATGATGCTAAAGCTGAAACTCCAGTACTTTGGCCACCTCATGCGAAGAGTTGACTCTGATGCTGGGAGGGATTGGGGGCAGGAGGAAAAGGGGACGGCAGAGGATGAGATGGCTGGATGGCATCACAGACTCAATGGACCTGAGTCTGAGTGAACTCCGGGAGATGGTGATGAACAGGGAGGCCTGGCGTGCTGCGATTCATGGAGTTGCAAAGAGTCGGACATGACTGAGCAACTGAACTGACCTGAACTGACTAATGGAGTCATTAGAAGAACTTGTAAATTACAGGTAAGTTGTCTGACATGTAACAGGCACACAGCACTTACTATCCAACCAACATCACCCTATTCAGTGTCCGGCCCATTCTCCCTGTTTCTATTCTCACACTATGTGTTCCCTGGAGGAATTTTTTAAACCTAAGTCAGAACACTCAACTGCTCAAAACTCTAATCACTTCCCATCACACTTGGACTAAAATCCAAGATCCTCTTCCTGTGAGATCTGGACTCAGCTCCTGGGATTCTCCAATCTTCTCTCTTTCTAGTGGCCTCTACCCAAGATCTTCTCTTGGTCTTTAAAGCAAGTCAAGTTTAGCCACAGATCTATGCATTCTTGGCTACTTTTCATCACTTATTTCCCAGCTTCAATAGGATAGCTCAAAAGAGACTTTCCTCAACTGCTGTCTTGGCTGTGTTTCCTAGAAACAGAGCCCCTGAGAGAAGGTAGGGCAACACATGCTTTGTTTAAAAGTATATGCTTAGGAAAAATGGATGCAAGTGGATGAGGGCAACAAGGAGGGGAGAACAAGAGAAAGAGAGCAAGGACATGGTCTTAAATGTGGTCTTTGGGGGTGTCTAGCTTGGCCTGATCTCTGGGTTATGGTGGTGGGGGATCTGGAGCATAAATCATTCCTCATAGGTCCCCAGGCTTGAAGGAAGGAGCCAAGCTTTTGTTACTCTGTATCAATCCATCATTGGCTGCCTCCAAGGCATCTTCTATAGGCCAAGGACAATTCTCCTGAAAAGGTTTCACATTTAAGCCACTGGCCACAGGATTATCCTCCAACAGGAGGATGTGTGCACAGGTTTGTTAATAGGATATAGCAAGACATCAGCTCAGTTGCTACAATCGCCTGGCCCTGTGTTGCCATCTGTGTGTTATCTGTGTGTGAACATAAACCTAGGTTAACTTTTAGCTTACATTCATTTTCTGCCATTTCCCTGCTTAATTAGTTGATTTTTCTCTCTACCTGACTAGACCATAGGATCTTGAGAGCAGTGGTTTTGTCTATTTTGTTCATAGACACATCTCTAGATTCTAGAACAAACACTGGCTTAATGAGTGAGTGTTGATTGTCCTACACCTTTTCCTCGAATGGAAAGAATATCTGTTCAGATAAAAGATGAGTTAAAACAAAGTGAGAAGACTGACTTGTCCATCGTCCTTGTCTCGGCTACCTGCTCTGTGGAGTGCCTTTGTTTCCTTAGCTGTTTTCATGTTCCATCAATCATTATTTGACTGTCTTATTTTTTGTTGCTTTTATTATTATTTTAAAGGTTCCAAAGAAACTTGCTAATAAACTGTGTTTTCTAAAACAATGATATATGCCACCAGGAGGCAGAGTCAGCTTTCGGCATTTATCCTGAAATATTTACAGAACAGATTTGAAGAAAGGGGAGAGAAGAGCTGTCCCCAGAAGCTTATATCCTCAGTTTATTAAATATGACTTCCCCCGAAAGATATTCCCCAACCAGTTCATTGCTACTGGGGCCCAATTTGATGGAGCATTTGCTGTGGATGAAGTGGTTCTCCCCTCAGATCATTCATGGGTATCAAAGCACAATCTGTCTGCCTGATGCTGTTGCCTCCCTCTGCCTTCTCATCTTTGGGGAAAGGAGATTATGGCCAAACAGCAACATGTTAGAGGATTAATGGGATAATGAGATGTGTACTTCTGGCTCTCGCTTTGTCTACACAAGTCACACACCACCCTTGTTGAAACATGATAGCTGCCAACAGCTTTTGTAGTAGCCTTTCTGATAGTTCCCGCTTCCCATGGACCCTCTAGCCATCAGAAATTCAGATTGTGTGACAAATTCTGGACTATTTAAATAAGGTATCAGAGGCATGAGGAAAAACAATGCAATAGCATGTAGGAAGGTATGAGAACCGAGTCATGAGGTCTCGGACAGTGTAATAAAATAATACAATGATATTGGGAGGCCTTGTAAAGCATCAAGTATGGTGCTGAACAATTTCAAACATTTTATCATTGGATTCTTTTCAAGTGCCATGAGGTACACAGACTGTTTGTCTTACAGATGAGAAAACTGATATACATAGAGTGTATGCAAATTATCCTATATCACACCGTTGGTTTGGTGGTTATTATTTTGCTTGTCCAGCGATCATTTGCCATTATTCAGGTCATCATACCCTGAAATGCCTTTTCTCAACTTATAGTGCCCATTGTGTTAAAACGGGGCTGACTCCGTCCCATGGTCTGTGTCTGGCTAACCAGATTGTTCCATCATCCTGACCATTCGGTGAGTTCAGCATGGGCACATGGCCTCAGCTAGGTCTGTGAGACTGCGCTCCTGCATTTTTCTGGACCTGTGAGGAGAGATAATATCTCTTTCTTGTGATTGCTTGGGCAAGGTAAGTGTAGCTAATTGTGATGATGATATGAAGGGAAATATAGACATATGAGAAACAGAGACATATTCTTGGTGCCTTTGCTTTAGCTCCTGTGTCCCGCCCTTGCTGAAGTTGGTTTTACTCATGGGTTTTTGTTTTTGTTTTCTTAAGAAACCAACACTTTTCCTTTATTCCTCAAGATAGTTTAAAGTGGATTTCACTCTGTAACAATTGGATGAGTCCCAAGATAGAATTACATAAGTAATGGTTGACCTTGGATATTAACTGAAGAATGGTTGACCCCTCAATGCTTGTGTACATAGCTGGAGAGCAGATACACTCTAAGGATCATGTAAGGGGAAAGGATTCAATATTTAGTCTGCTTTTCCTATAGAATCTTTGACTATTTAAAATACAGTTTTTATTCAACTAGACATGGAAACAGCCTAGAAGAGAAAGAGTGAGACTAGGAAAACAGATTGAAACCCTGAAGAAACCTGAGCTCAGTATCAGCCAGTACCTGCTTCAAATCTCAACTCTGATGTTACAACTCTAAATGTGATGAGAAAACCTATCTCCTAGGGTTATTCTGAGAAATAGGGAACAGGATTCATGTAAAGCCCTTGACCAGTGTTTTTTTTCTAGTCACTAACTCTTCTGACTCTTTTCTCTCCATGGACTGTAGCCCACCAGGCTTCTCTGTCCATGTGATTTCACAGGCAAGAATACTGGAGTTTGCTGCCATTTCCTACTCCAGGGGATCTTCCTGACCCAGGGATTGAACCCATGTCTCTTGCATCTATTACATTGGTGGGAGGATTCTTTACCACTAGTGCCACCTGGGAAGCCCCAACTGACTACTGACACTCACAAATACTGGTTTAGGAAAGTAGTAGGGGTTTTCACCCATGCTCACCCACAAATAGTAATTCATTTTTTTAAGGATGAGTAAATGAGGCACTTTGGGGCTCATTCTCTAGCAATTTGAATAACTAAGTGTACTTGTACTTTATAGAGTCTTTGAGGGAAGGCACGTTTCTAAACAAACCCAACCTAACTAATAGAAAATCATGTTTCAGCCAAATAACTGAAGCGTCTTTGACATCTTGTCAAATAACGGATTTGACTGATTTGTCTCTCCCCTCTGAATAAAGGTTGTCTGGATCGATCAAGCCAAGGAGGTTTCTTGACAATCTGTAATAAGAACAGGACCATCCTTCATCTCCACGCGGGGTCCTGAATGGGGGACAGGTATGTACAAGGTCATCTGCACTCCAAAGAGTCCCTTAGAGTTAATGACATGTGCTAACGAAAAACTAGTTAGAGTTAGGGCACAGATAATGACCAGGGGAAAAGTTTAGATAGATTTTTTTTCTTGAAAAATGGGTGATGCCTTTATCATCTTTCTGCTATAGGTAGCCTGTGGGTCAGTCAAGGACCATGTGCATAGCAGGGTGGAACAAAACTGCGAGGGGATGGATGGCCAGAGCCCAGACTTAGCTGACGTTATCAGAGACCATTTATTCATCATGCATTTATTGAGAGCCTGTTATGTTCCAGGAAGTGTTCTGGGATACAGATAAAATTCTCATCCTCATGGAGCTTAAAATGGAAGGGGAGGAGACAGACAAAATAATGAAAATATGTAGTATGTTAGAACATGATAAGCTCTGTGAAGAAAATAATAAGGCAAGGAAGGGATATCAGAATAATAGATACCACCGAAGTACAGGAGGCAAAAGTTACCATTTAAAATGGAATGGGTGTGTATATTACCACATGTGAAACAAGATTACCAGTCCAAGTTTGATGCATGAAACAGGGCAGTCAAAGCTGGTTCAGTGGGACCACCCTGAGGGATGGGATGGGGAGGAAGCTGGGAGGGGGATTCAGGATGGGGACACATGTGCACCCATGCTGATTCATGTCAGTGTTTGTATGGTAAAAAACAAACAAACAAACAAAAAAAACAACAACAAAAAAACACAACAGTACTGTAAAGTAACTAGCCTCCAAAGAAAATAATTAATTTTAAAAATGAATGGAATGTTTACTGAAGACCTCAATGAAAGGTTGTATTTGATGGGAAAAAATAAAGGGAGGGAAAAGAAAAAACAGTGGATTTCTGGGAGAAGAGTATTCCTCTGAAGGAGAGGCCTGCCTAGCATGTTGGCAGACAGTAAGAAGGAATCAAGGGGCAAAGAAGAAGGCAGCAAGTGGGATCAGGCTGTGGGCAGCCTGGGGTAGAGAGGGTAGGGGGTGGGTTGCTGAAAGCCCTTTCCTCCTTGGAGCAGAGGGAGCCCCCAGCTGGTTCTGAGCAGCTTTACTCACATTTAGTGAGTCCCTCTGTCACTGCTGTGCTGAGAGTGAACCCTGGAGTCTCGTGAGTAAGGGGTGCAAGACATGGGGAAAGGGACCAAGCAAGCGGTTATTACAATAATGCAGGTGGCCCTGAGAGGGAGTTAAACAGGGAAGGCAGCAGGGGAGGGGATGAGGCATGGCTGGCCTACAGAATGTTCCAGACTGTGGTCAGCCTTCACCTATAGACAGGGACAAAACAAGAGGTCATCCTGCTGGAAAAGGCCCAAAAGGAAAGTTTTAAAAACTTGAATAAAGTTGACAGTGTCTCAGGTCAAGGAGCTTAAGGCCAGTTAGCACAGTACCATGCTGGAATGATAAGCTAGAGTGTACATTCATAATCCCTCAAGCCCTGAAAGGAAATGAAGCCGGTGGGGCTGTCAGAGGGTGAGGCGTGGCCGAGGGTGGTGGCTGGTGTGTGAGAGTGCGAGTGTTACAGAGGCCCCTTGGATGTTCTGCGTGCACAGAGGCAGAAACAAGCTTTACGGAGCCCCAGCAGGTAAGGAGGGTGTCAGTTGCGGAGCACCTCCAAGAAACAAGGTGGAAATGGGGTCCACAGAGCTGGGCAGCACAGACTGGATTTGTGCTCTTTGGGAATGGTCTTTCAGGTGGGGAGGGGGTGGATGGGAAGGACGGTGGATGCCAAGGGCCAGCCTCATCAAGGTTTCCTTTTTGTGGGAAATCAGAGGGAACATATAAAGTGGCTCCTTCTCTTCCTGAGCATGACACTGATTGAAGATGATCCTTCCGAATTTCATTGCAGAAAATGAAGAACGGCTCCTGGTGAGGGTGATTTTTCTGCCTCCCTGACCCAGTGCTGCAGCGGAGGAAGGCTCATCCTTCATGCTGTTGCCTCCGTGCCAGAGGGCGGCACTCCCCTCAGGGCGCCGTGCATCTCTCACCTGGCAGAGTCCTGGATACGACAACAGTCGGAGCTCATTTTGTTAATCTTTCAAATCCTCTGGGCCAGAGATCAACCCCTGGCAGAAGCCTGAATCTGAACGTGAAAGGAAACACGAGAGACAGAGTGCATCCACACGTTAACCGTTTCCTCTCAACCAGGCTTCATGCCAAAGGCTTCTCATGTCTCATCCTATGTAACTTGCAAAGCCCACTCAGAGGCAGGGTCTAGAAAGTGAAATCAGTGAACTAAAAACAGTTCAATGACTTACTCCAGGACACTTCCACCCCGCGCTTCTCATCCCAACATCATGATCTCCCCGGGCCTGCTGCTGTCCATGGTCCTGCCTGAGTCAGTCTGCAGATAACATGCAAGGGAATGAGGGCAGGCACATGTGTTTTCCAAGCATATCCTTTGTGATAGCTTTTGAACTGGTTTTACACACAAGGTTTCTGTTAACCCTCAACGTTTTTGCTTGAGGAAACTTCCATTTCTATGAAGAAGCTCAGAATGTTTACCCAGCCCATGAGGAGCTTTTTTGGGAGGCCAAGGAAGACCCCAGTAGGCTCCCAAATTCCATGCTCATATGTGAATCAGCCCTGGGGAGCCTTGATGGTTGGACAAAGTTCAGACACAATTCTCTGATTCTCTTCATCAAGAGGCACAGAAATTAAATTCAGAAAATCAGACTTGTCAGAATTCTGAGACTGAAGTATACCAAAGAGGCATCCAGGATTCTCTGCTCACGTGGGGAGCAGAGAGGAGAGTGGGGATTGTAACCTGCTCACTGTCATTATCAACAGTGTTTGTGGGCACAGGGCTCCATAGAGCTGACATTGCCACCATCTGTGTGACCTCACACATGTTGCCTAGCTTTTCTGTTTCCTCAGCCACACACTATATTTGATATAAGAATTTGCTTCCTCCCAAGTTTCTTGTGAGGATAAAATGAGACACTGTTTAATGTCATTTAGTACCGTGCTTCCCATGTGTGTGCTGGGTAAGTCCTAGCAGTAGCACTGGCTGCTGAAGGGCTCATACACCGTACATGCCACCAGTCCTTCACTGTCAATAGAAGCTTGCTCTGCAGGGTCATATTTATTTGAAACTATTTAGAGTCATCATTACAAGGAGGAGATGAGAGGAAAGGGAACAGGAGAAAAAGGACAGGAAACCTTGTGGACAATGCTTGAGAATACAGGTGGGGCCACATTAACATGTGCAGGAACACTTTGGCTCAGGAGGCCACTGATAATCAGAACTGCTTTTCCAGGAGCCAGTAGGGTCCCATGGCAATAGGGTGATGAGCGTTTGGACCTGAGTCAGTGGTAATGGGTAGAGAAGGAAAAGAGGGACCTTATCTTATCTTCAAGGTCATTTTCTAATGAAAAGTGTTACAAGCCCCTTGCCTGGTGGGACCCAAGCATGCTTGAGGAGGTGACTTCATCTTCACTTCTGCTTCATCAAAATTCCCAACCATCTCCTGTCTGACCAGCCAGCCCTTCATTCTAGCATGAGTGGTAGGGACTGCCTGCCTGGATGTATTTATCATGCAAATAGTTGCAAATTTTCTGCTTGACTTGCCCCAGCCCCACCATCCCACCTACACACAGACACACACTTCCATCCCTTCTGGGCAATCTTATTTTGCTCCAATGGCTTCAAGAGTGATTATTTCTCCTGTGCTTTCTACTGAGAAAGACAGAATAGAGAAAACTAATCCTCAGCTCAGGTTGTGGCTTCTAATTATCTTATTAAAACCATTTGGGTTCCTTAAGCCTTTTATGTTGGTACCCTGAAAAAAAACCTTCCTATTTTATGATGTCATTTTCAGGGATGTCCTAATACCTGTTGAGGAATTACAAGTGAAAAGAACTTTGCCATAATTTTTTTTTTTAATCAAAATGTGATTCTCACATACAAATAGTCCTAGCTTTAAGAGGTCTGTAGGGAAAAGATCAATCTGGAATGTTTACTCTTTACAATGGAGGCTCACCTGAAATGTCATAGAGACTTGGAGAAGTCAAGCTTATCTTAAAATATAATAATATCTAAAAAACCGCCTTTGTTAGGCTGAAGATACCTCTCATTTGTCAAATCCGTGATTCTATTGCCAACAGAGTGAGAAACAGGTATAGGACAAGAGAGGACAGAAGATATTTATTTCAATGGGGAAAATAAGGAACTTATTATAAAACGATTGCCAGTGTTCCATCTGCCCAAAGGCAAATGCTGCAGTAGACATCTGAGTCGCAGTATGGCGGTCTCTTTGGACACATCAAATTCTCAAAATTATCTAAGTAGATAAGGGTTAAAGATGGGAAAGTCACAGCATTAGAAGTTTCCATGATTCACAAAATAGACTACCCTGAGAAGACGCCCAGCTACTCACAGGATGTCACCGACCCTTTATCTGTTCTGTAAGAGTACCACGTCCCCTCGTCTATCTGAATAGTTTTGTTTCTTATCCCATTAACCTCTTTTCTCCCTAAATCTGTGCTCGCATGATATCTAAACACATCTGTGAGTTCCCCAAACCATCTTGCCCTGAACCATTCCAGATGGTTCTACCCATGATCTCCCCACTTTCACCTCCTACCTCAACCCTCTACCCCTTGCCCACAGAGCAGACTCAGCCCAAACACCACCTCCTCTGTGAAACCTTTCCTGACCCCCAACAAGCAGCCTTATGTCCTTCTCTCTGCTATTTCTACCCAGCACTACTGAGCCTTGCTCATCATCAGTCAGCATTAGCAAGTGGTAGAAAGAATAGTGTCACAAAATATACTATCTTTATGTGATGTATACCCAAGTATACATCATTAAGGTTTATTGACTCTTGAGGATGTCTTTGGTACATATGGAGAAACTGAGAAAGTGTGCTGTTTTATCCTCAAGAAGTTATGTGCACGGGTATACACCTTAAGATGTTCGAGTGCTGGGCAATCCTTATTTGTGGATCAACTATGATGAGTGAGCCCCAAAAGAATTATATGGGAAACTGCCATACTGGACACAAATCAACACCAAAGCCATGAATCCATTTAACTCAATTCAATCCACAATTATCCATCCCCTACTAGGAGCAGGCACTGTACTACCTGCTGGTTGGGGATTTACCCAGCTCCAAGATAAGGTCTGGACATTGTGGAGCCACAAATTGAATAAGAGGCTAGACAAAGCAATGATATATCCTCTTTGGGGTAAATGCTAATTTTGGAGGGATTTTTTCTCTGATAGACCAATGGTGTTTCTTGTAGTTGCCATCTATTATCCCTAGGTATGCTCCCTGGTGAGACCTATAAAAAATTCAGAGGTCTTTATATACAACAGTATAACTTTCTTTTTTAATAAGCATTGTTTGGCTTGTTGTTATTCAGTCACCAAGTCATGACCCATCCTTTGCGACCCTATGGACTACAGCATGCCAGGCTTCCCCGTCCTTCACTATCTCCGAGTTTGCTCAGAATCATGTCCATAGAGTCAGTGATGTTATCTAACCAGCTCATCCTCTGGCACCCTCTTCTCTTACCTTCAATCTTTCCCAGCCTCAAGGTTTTTCCAATGAGCTGAGTCTTTGCATCAGGTGGCCAAAGTACTGTATCTTCAGCTTCAGCATCAGTCCTTCCAATGAATATTCAGGCTTGATTTCCTTTAGGATTGACTGGCTACTCTCTCCCTTTTGCCTCAAAACACCTCTTCTTTTATGAAAGAGCTGTCTTCCAATTGTTTCCTAATCTAAAACAATGGCTTCTACACCCTGGCAACTCTTCTCTTGACTCCCCTGTCAATATTGCTCATAGAGTCGGCCAGCCAGGGCTAGACTCAGTGTGCAGCTGTGGTCTGGATCATGCTGATATGCCCCACTTTCCCTGTGTCACCAGCCACTTGAATAATCCATCTCCTGAAGATGCTGGCAATTTGGGGGGCAAGTTTTGGCTTGTGAGTCAGCACATTAGATCCCTACATATCACATCCCTTTCTATTCTTGTCATGCAGAAACTTGATAGGAATATCATCATCACCTTTCTAAGTCCATCATAAACGTTTGAACAGGATAAAAGCAAGTGCCTCCTCTGTCACGAAGCAGTGATTTCTACCCCGAGAGTCATGGAACAGGAAGAGAAGTGGGGCATTAACATAAGTTTGCCAATATTTTATTTTGCCATGTCAAGACATTGTTTATTTGTTCTAAAAAGTAAAGTAAAGAAAGTACCACCATCTAGAATCACTATCATTCTGTAAGGGAAAGGACAGACATGCTCTCACCTCTACCACCATTAATATTCTATATCTCATTCTATATCTCATGCACACACTTAACCAGTATTTGTGAATAAATGGATGAAAACTAAATATGATTTATAGGACATATGCTCCACTGATTTAAAAATTACCTCCAACAACTCTTTAGCTCAGGGACTATTGATATGACGGCAGGAGAAGTTTGACTTGTCGGAGGGGACTGACCAAGAGAATAGTTTACTGCCCTTGTGGGACAAGTGAAAACCTGTCTTGGATGACATGGTGTCCTGAGTCCTGCAAATACCTTGTCATCCAGAAGGCCTGAAACCATGGTCTGACTATCTTCATACCCCACTGCCACCAACAGGATGGCACAATCCTTCCTTCCCCAATACCTCCCATGCCCACAGCTGTGAAAACTCAGAGCTACCCACAGTCATCCCAGGGTGATGTGCACCACCAAGGTTCCAGCTCCAAGGAGATTCATTTAATAAATGGCTGAGTAGTAGCACACCTTTCCTCAGTCCACAGCTGATACAGCTGACTCCAGGCATCTTCATCTCCTCATCCTTCTACAGCACTGCCTGATACGCTTCCCTAAAGCTCAACTCTCATCATAGCCTTCTCCAGTCCAGAAGTCTTTAATTATTCCCATTAGGCACAGAAAAAATCCTTAGGACCAACATTAACAGACTCTCATAATCTGACTTTAATGTATCTTTTCAACCTTGCAGTAGTTTGTCTTCAACTCCCCTCTGGCCTTTTCAGTATCCACTTTGCCTGTTAGTGAATGCCTATGTCTCCTGTCCTCTGCTAGAGAATAAGCAGGGCTCCTCCCCAACCCAGTAGAGTCTTGCAAATGTTTCTTCATATTACAACCGTGAGATGAGCGAATAAGGTAGGCAAGCACAGGTAAATGAAGCTGTATCTTTACTCAGTGACTCAGACTGTGACCAGTCCCAGCACCCAGCCCAGGCTTAGGTACTCAATATCTCAAAGTGAAAGTGTTAGTCTCTCAGCTGTGTTCCAGCACTTTGTGACCCCATGCGCTGTGTGTGGCCCACCAGGCTCCTTTGTCATGGAATTCTCCAGGCAAAAATACTGGGTAGCCATTCCCTTCTCCAAGGGATCTTCCTAACCGAGGGATCGAGCCTGGGTCTCCTGCACTGCAGGCAGAGTCTCTACCTTACAGGGAAGCCCCACTCAATGCACAGGACTCGTATAAAGAAAGGATAGAAGGCAAGAAGAGAAGATGAAAGGGAGGAAGGAACGGAGGAATGATCTCATAGGAGGTCAAGATCTAACTGTACTAAAATTTCAGCAGTTAAATTTTCTCTCTTGGACCAGAAGGCAAAGATTTGAGTGAATAATGCTGGGAGCGTGCGAGTGATTCAGCCATTATGGATCAAGTCTGTCCACAAAGAGTTAGGGAAGGCAGACACAGTCCCCCGCAATAGGCAGTGGGAAACACTGTCCTCAGCAAAGCAGAGGAAAGCTGAAACTGAGTGCCTGAAGTAAAGGCAAGGGTGGTTTGATGAAGATCAAACGCACATGTGCCTGATGGCACCCAGCTGGCCCTTGTGCTTGTCTGCTCCGCATCCGGGCCTTCTTCCAGATGCTAACTCTGCTGACCGATGGTCGTCCTTGACCACTATCAGACAGTAGTTTGCAGGCCCCCAAAGGCAACATCCACATAAAATCAACAGCTTTCCATAGATGTTTTCCCAGATCCTCTTCACTGTCCACTTTGGTGCTTTATCAGCCAGTTTCTACTTGTTCACCTTCATTTCTTCAGGACATCCAGATTGTGACTTTCCTGGTGGCTCAGAGGTTAAAGCATCTGCCTCCAATGCGGGAGACCCAGGTTTGATCCCTGGGTTGGGAAGATCCCCTGGAGAAGGAACTAGCAATCCACTCCAGTATTCTTGCCTGGAGAATCCCATGGATGGAGAAGCCTAGTAGGTTACAGTCCACGGGGTCGCAAAGAGTCGGACACGACTGAGCAACTTCACCTTCACCTATAATCACCCACTTTTTCCTACTTTAATAGGCCCTGACTGACCCAGCTCCTTCCATGACTTTGGAAATTCCAACCACTGTAATAATTTCCCCATTCCACAGTGCTTATAGTGGATCTCTTTCATGGTTGAACCAGACCTATAGGAAATGAGGAAGCATCCATAGCCTCTAGCTTCTTTAGGCAGGGAGCAGCCTGAGAAAGCTACTGTATTATAAACACGAACCATTTCTTATGTAAAAGGAGATGTATTAAAATGTTTCCAGGGTTTGTTTTAATCAAAGATGGTAAGAAAGCAGACACAGAAGTGACTGCCATGAAGGAAAAGGTTTCTATTCACAGCAAAAGCTGAAGGCAGGACTTCCCTGGTGGTCCAGTGGTTAAGACTCCATGCCTCCACTGCAGGGGCACAGGCTCAAACCCTGGTCGGGGAACAGATCTCGCCATGTAGCATGGCACAGCCCCAAAAGAAAGCTGAAGTCATGCGATGCCATTCAGGGCCTTATGGGGAAGAACCACAGATGGCAGAGAAGGGCAGGTAGAATCCGGAGACTTAATTGTGTTTTTGAAGGAAGAAATGGATGAAGCAGAGTAGAACATGCTCGGTTTAGGATTAGATGTTTGAATAATTTCACATAGGCTCTAGGCTATAGAGGTGGTCCCCAGTTCTCAAGTGTCTTGCTCTGGGGTGATTTAGGTTAGAGGAATCATTGGCTTAGCATGTGAGATTTAATAATGGAAATGGTTAGGGGTATGGACTCTGAATTGGTTGATATCAAAGGTGTACTCTAAAGGAAGCTGTTTCTAAGCCTTGGAAGGGGTATTCACTTGAGGATGAAGGTCGCAAATGTCAGAGTATCAAGAGAATAGAAAATAAGAAAATATGGTCAATACAGGAGAGATGGCTCAGATAGGTAGAACCTAGGGCTCAGATAACAAAGTTAAAACCCGAGGAGAGGACTTCCCCACTGATTCGGTGGTTAAGAATCCACTTGCCAATGCAGGAGACACAGATTTGCTCCCTGATCCAGGAAGATCCCACATGTTTCAGAGCAACCGAGCCCAGGTGCCACAACTACCGAGCCTATGCTCTAGAGGCTGGGCGCCACAGCAGCCGAAGTTTGTGCGCCCCAGAACCTGTGCTCTGCAAAAGAGAAGCCACCGTAACAAGAAGCCTCACACCACAACTAGAGAGTAGCCCCCACTCACCGCAACGAGAGAAAAACTCACACAGCAACGAAGACTCTGCACAGCCAACAATAAAGGAATACAATCATTTAAAAAAGAAACAAGGAGAATTTGATCTCACAAAGCTACCACGGGAGCAAGACCAGGTCCTAATCAATATGCATCCCTTGCCCCCAATGCAGGAGTTGTGAAATGTGCTGGACTTCAGAATTTCTATGGAAGCGTGATGTTTACATACCTCCTTTTGTGAACATGTTTCTAGAGTACTTATTCTAAGCCTGTTCCATCACTGAATATTAGATTGTGTCTCTTTAATTCCTAGGTCTTCAAGTCAAGAAGAACCATTCTAAAAGGCTACCCCCAAGGAATGACCTGTCAGAGTAAGTTTCTCAGGCACTCTTGAACATGATTAAATGATAAGATCTTGGACGTCAAACCTAAGTTTGATGTTATCATCGAATAGGATGTTTACAGTTCCTGGGGTATAGGGGAGTGTATTTTCATGTGGGAGGAATGCAAATGATCTGCGGCCACAGGATGAACTGCGGGTACAGATGGTGGTCATTTTTGTTTGTTTTTGTTGCTTCCTGAATCAAGATTTAAGATCTAGTCCCCTGCACTGGAATGTGACCTGGTCTGGGTCTGCTTTGGAAGGGACCTTGCATATTTTTCAAGTCTGGATATTAAGAGATATGCAGCTTTTGTGCACTGGGAACATTTTCTCTTGGCGCCCAGAGGCTGAACTGTGAGAGGCTCGAGCAGTTAGTCTGGGTAGAGGACCTGCACCAGCACACTCTCTAGTTGACAGTCCTAGCAAGCTCCCAGCCAGCAGCGCTAATAAACATCAGCCATTTTGATGTGTTATCTTTGTTGTTCCAGCCTAGCCAAGCCTGCTGCTGATAAGTGTTACTGAACCAAACTTGGATCTGCTTGTCCAAGTGCAGTAAAGCCAGTCTACTGAAGGAAGATGCAGCATTTATTGCAGGGCACCAAGCAAGGTGTCCAGGCAGCTGCTGCTTAAAAAGTTGTGAGGTGCATGATCAACTCATGGGATTTCTTCTGATTGGTTGGTGAGGTGACTGGGAGTCAGCATCATCAACCTTCTGGTTCCAACTGGTGGGGGTTTCAGTATCTGCCAAACAGCTCCAAGGACATGGCTCAGAATATTATCTCAACCCTTGAGAAGGAACTAAAAGTCCTTGTTTCATGGCTAAACTATTATTATTTTACCTTGTTTTACTATTTTCCTGTCTTTCTGCATTTCTTCCCTTTCTTTTTGCATTTCTCCAATTAAATTTATTCTTTGACTAAAGTTTTTCTACAGACAGAAGACATGAGGGTGGGGTCTGTTCTGGGAAGACCCCATAGGATCTTGCTTGGTTACCATAGCAATTCCAGCCAATAACATGAGGAGAAAAAGCACTCCAGCTAAGCCCATGTGATCTGCAGAATTGTGAGAGATAATATTTTTGAGTTGTGTGTATGTATGTGTGTGGAGAAAGAGTGTGGTTGGTACACAGCAATAGGCAGCTGACACAAAAGAATGGTATACTTGGAAATGCATCAAAAACATCTAGATTATAGAATTTAGCCTATGCTCTCAGATGTTCCCAATGCACATCCTTCTAAGAATCTACTTGCCTCTACCCCTGTCCAAAGAACCACCTTCCTCTAAAAGAAGGCCAGCCACCAATCAGGCCTTTAGAAGGACACATTGAATTTTCTGTTTGGACTGATCTCATCTGTCCTTTGGGGAGTTTTGCTCTCCAGTTTCTTACAATAGCAGAGACAAAGAAACAAAGAAACAAAATATGTGAAACATTTCTTTGGAGATTGATGCTCCTGGATAGAGAAGTAGCAAGCATTCTGTGGGTTCCAGCCATTCTGTTCTCATTTTGCTTTTATATTGCTGCTGGCAAATCTACATATCATAAAAGTATATCTCCACACTCTTATGACAAAACTTCTAAATTTCCCTTATAGATTGATGCCTCTGAATGAAGAGGTAATGTGCTTTATCTGGTTCTAGCTGCTCTGTTTTCATTTTGCTATTGTACTGCTCTTGGCAAATTTACATATCATAAAAAAGATATTTGTGTCTACTTGCCTGAAGCTTGTTAACATCTTTCCAGTGTTGCCTAAAATATGATTAAGATTATACAGGACAGTCATCATGACTTGGGATCCATATTAGGCCAACCTAATTTGACTAGTGCCCTTGAGCCCCTAACGTCGCTCAACCAGGTAAGGCAAATGGAGAGTCATGAGATACACATGAAAGTAGGCTGCCAGAATTAGTGAACCGCAATACAGTTCAGCCCATTAAATTAAAAATTCAGATAAGCACTAAATAATTTTTGGTACAAGTGTATCCTATGCCAGTTTGGAAGTACTTAAACTAAAACCATATTTAACTGGATGCCTTATATTTTACCTGAAAACTCTATCATAGTCTCAATAAGGTATAAGGAGGCCAGGTATGTTTCCTATATTTATACATCCTTTTAGAAATGTGTCTTTGCCTGCTTTTGTGGGATCCACAGTGGTGTGGTGATACTTTAACGTGGGGCATGGGAAAGTGAGATAGACTTCTGGGAACCTACAGCCCTGGCATCTGTTGGACAGTTATAATGCACCCACTATTTCACATATGTTATTTCATGTAAACTTATCAACAGCTCCAACAGATCTGAGTGTCACCACTTTGAGGGAACACTGGGAGGGGACTTGCCTGGGGTCACACGGCTGGGAGACTGAAGCTCAGTTCTCTGATCAGAACTAGCTGGTTCCCAATCCCACGTGTGTATATGTCCACAATATTCTGATCTCGAGGGTAATGTGACAGGAGCTAGGAGGGTGTGAGGAGGGGGTGGAGTTCTTGCTATTTTCCTGTCACTCTTGTGTCCCCTTGTTGCATGACATTTGAAAGGCTTGTTGGTAACTATATACTTTATTGAGGACAAATGAAGGTAAGAGAAAACAGGGACGATGCAGCAAAGACATAAATGTACCTCTTTTTTAATCTGTGAAGGAGGAATAAATCCTTATTCAGTGACTCAGACAGTCCCCTAGCCACTTGCTCTTGTCACATACAGACGGCAGCAGATTCCTCTTCCATGGGAGGGGAGCCTGGTGGGCTGAAAGCTCTGCAGTAACCTTGTGGTTAAGTGATCCCTCTTCGGTCACTCAGAGTCTGAGTGGATCGGAGTCTATTTTTACATGGAAGAGCCCCTTGACACAAAGGGGAATGACTCCACTTTTGAAGCTCCAGGACACAAGTCTCTGTCCTGGAATATTGCAGGAGGGAATACAGAGAGATGAAAATGAGGACACGGGGCAATGCAAAGTCAGTTATGGGTCCCTGTGCTTCTAGTTCTTACTTATGCTGCATAGTAGGGAAGCAAGTCAAGTTTAGGAATTCAACTGTAAAAAGGTGGTAGATACTATATCACCTCCAGGCAGAGGTTTCCTTTTTCAAAACGAGCAAGCCAGTATTCAGATCCGAGATGTCAGCAGATTGGTGTTTTCCATGAAAGACTAACGTCTCTTAGTCGGGTTAAGTAACTCCAAACTGGTCTTGTATTTTCTGTCACTCTTTTCTGCATACTTGAGAGCTTGGAATAAACAAGTCAGTATTTATGCTCCAGCTTGACCTAAATCATTTTCTGGAAGGACACTGACATGAAAGGAAACCAATGGCCCAAAGCTGAACTGAGCAAATGATTCACAAAATGCTCTTGTCTCTGCTGAAGCATGTGGTCCTGATGCTGCTGGGAACCAGGATACAGGACAAGGGTCCAGCTGGCCCTCAGCCATTCATAGACACCGTCAAGGGTCTTTTTCTTCTGAGTCCACACAGGCCTATATCACTACCAGGATTAGGACTCAGAAATGCTCATTGGAGACAAAACCCAGCAAATTCATTACATGTACTCGTGTTTACCTACTAACACTCCCAGATAGAAGTATCCCTTTTGCTTTCTGCAGCATGTCTTTTTGTATCTTCTGTGTGTATTTCTGGGATGGAGCTGGGAAATTTCAATAGATTTTCAAAGAAACCCATGACCCCTTGGACAGAGAAGTTACAGATTACACTCTAGTGGTTTAGACAACAAATCTGAAGAATGACTTGATATTTTGGCTAGACCAGAAACTGCCTTTTATTGTTTGGTTTTCAGGCAGTTTTCAGGGTATAGGCGACTCACTGTCTTGAGCAGCAAATGCCTGCCAGATAAGTGCAGTGCTGGGATCAAACAAGTCTTATCCCTAGAATCTTCTAATCCACTCTGAGCGTGAGCATCAGTCTCCCTGGCTCACATGTGAGTTGGCCTGGCTGAATGGAAGATGATGCGCATCAGCCCCGGGGGATCACCACCAGACAGTGACACAGCAAGAAGACCTCACCAGGTCTGTCTTCCAAAGCTACTCTTTGTGTTGCCTCTTATTTCCTGGTTCATTGAAGACTAGTTTGTTCCATTGCTGTTGAAACGGCCCTTACCACCTGTGCCTGAATTATCTTGCGGGAGGCCTTCTCTTGTTCAAGAACGCATTCTGCTATCTTTGCCATATGCTGAAAGCGTGGAAGAATTACCTTCCACTTCTGGAACTCCCCAACTACGACTGCTGAAGTCAACAGATGAATACTCAGCTCACCGAGGCTGTTCCCTGGTGAGTTAATCCTGCTGCGTGCGGTCTACACTGTTATCTCACTTCTTGGTGAGGCCACACCCGGGTGCTAAGATTCATAGATGCCTTGCTCACTAATCTTTTCTTGGCTGCCTTCCCTTCCTTCTGTCATTTCTCCATCCTGCTAGTGTTGCTCCTAGGTTATCTCTTGTATCGCTGGTTCATGGCCTGCATTTGAGGGAAACCCCAAAATGTAGCTTAATGGAAAATAGATGGAGAGGCAAAAGAAATGTGGTATGTGGTATGTGTGTGTGATGGGAAGAGTAGGAGCTGGTGACAGTCCAAGATAGGAAGCTCCATCATTCGTGTTTGTCTCTGCTTTCCAGTTTGTAAAATGTGATAAAAATACCTGCTTGATGTACCTGTTGAAAGTATTAAATCACATGATGTCTGGAAAGCTGCTGCCCAGAGTGAGTACTCAATAAATTTTGATCAGTTGTACAGTTAAATGGTCACGAACCTGGAGTTTGACCTAAATCAAACATATGGATTTAAATTCTGTATCTGTCACTGACTAGCTGGATGAATTTGGTAAATCGCTCCAAGTCTCAGTGCCTCGATCTGTGCAATGGGCGTAAAGCTATGCTCTGCACAAAGCTGTGCTGAGGGCTGAATGTGTGTGAACCAGCGACAGACAGAACCCTGTTAGTTCCCAGGCCACAGACGCACCTTTGCTTCTGTTGTCTCTCCTTCTTCAAGGACACAGGCAGAGCCTTCTGGGCAGAGTGGTTTGCCAGCCTACTTAGTCCTGCTCTAGCAGGAATGAAAATCACACTCACAATTTCTCTGAGTGATTGATAGGCGTTGCGTGATGATTTTATCACTTGGTAGAGGGTGAAAGTCACTCAATGATTAGCCGGATTCCTCCATTAGAACCCACCGCCCAAGACGTACTCTAATTACCCACAGATTCCTGTTGGGCTTTATAGTGTAATTGCTATTCATGGTCCAATTAAGGGGCAATTTCAAGCCAAGAAGAAACAATGTGTTTTATTGCTTCAATTTTGAAATTCGTGTATCTTGGAGCCTTAATCTACTCTTGGTCTATAGAGTTCTGCATAGAACGATGCCCACGCTGCTCCAGTGAGGCTTCTGGGACTCTCTGCCCGGGCCAGCCTCTTGCAAGAGAGCTCTGTGGCTGAGAGCAGAGCTTCCAAGGCTTGGATGTTTGGTATTATAGAAGGTAGTGGGGCAGATGGACAAGGGGGCTTGCTTTTTCATGTGCGTATATGACCTTGAAAGAAAAGCATCAAGTCCTTTCAAAGTCTGAGCTATAGGAGTGGGTTCTGCTGGCTTGGAGGCTGGCCCACGCCCCAGGGAAGGCAACCTGCCATTGCTTAAGAGAAAATCAAACGCTTTTCTTTTAAGCGAATTCAGGTGAGTCTGGCTTCAAATCCTGTGTTACCACTTCCTCGTGGTATGCCCTTTGGCAAGGTAGGTCTCCTTGCAGGGTCCTCATCTGTTATGAATAGGGATGAAAATAACACTCTTTATCAAAGGTGTAAGAATTAGATGAGACAATACATGGAAAACACCTCACACCTACTAGTCTCTCAGTAAACACTGCCATCATCAATATCACCAATCCCCCCACCACCAACCATACCATGGCTTCAGCTTCTACATGAATGTCCTGTTCCGAACCCACAGGTCAGGAAGAGACATACCTGCTGGTAGTGGCAATGGCACTTGGAAAATCTTAACAACGCTTTTCATGTTAAGATGAAGCAAAATTTTAAAATGCTCTTTACTGAGTACATCTCAGTGCTTCAATCCTCTCGTTCGTATTATTTATCTGGAAAAAAAAAAAGGCATTCTGAGGCAGCACAGATCATAGCGGTAAAGGATAAAGACTTTGAAGGCAGAAACATCTGAGTGTAAACACCTAGTTTTTTACTGTAGGCCCATTGATTCTCAGTCCCTATAAAATGGGAATAAGAGTATTTTGTTCATAGATGCACCTTTGGCAATTAAATGAGATAATTTATGAAAAGTATTTAATACAGTACATGTATTTAAATATCCGACGAAAGTAAGTTCATCATTATAATTCTTATTTTTAATTTTAAGAAGAGATGGAATCACACTATTTTATAGAGCTTCCCATAGCCTCTCTTCTATAAAATGACTGAATCTGAAGCAGAGTCGGACATGACTGAAGCGACTTAGCAGCAGTACCAGCAAGAAGAGAACTATCATCTTTCCTAAGGTTCTTCTCAGAAAACCTTGGTGCTATTGTACAAAGTGAACACACATGATGGGCAAGGAAAAAAAAACTTTCTCTGTGTGATTCATACTCTATAGTATCTGCAAAAGGATCCTGAGGGGAAGGGAGCTGATGGTTTGTCACTAATGGATCAATCAGATTTTCATGAGAAAGACACTTTTCTGAGGACAAGCAGGATGGGATTCCCAAGTAGAGATTTGGGGGAAATTTGGATTATGCCTAAGTAGGGAGACAATGATTCTCAGGTGGCACAGTGGGAAAGAATCCACCTGCCAATGCAGGCGATGCCAGAGATGTGAGTTCCCTGGGTCAGGAAGAAGTGGCAACCCACTGCAGTATTCTTGCCTGGAAAATTCCATGGACAGAGGAGCCTGGTGGGCTACAGTCCATGGGGGTGCAAAGAGTCAGACATGACTGAGCAACTGAGCACACACACAAGGACCAAACATCCCCTGATCAACCAGGAACTGTTCTTTTGTCAGCAAGGACCAGGGCTTGCTGAACTGCCCTCGGTCTAATAGGTATCATGATGAATGCCATGTCCAGCTCCCTGGAGTGGTCTCATCTTCCAGATACCATCTTCAGAAAAAACCCGAAGAATGTAAAACAAACTCTGATCTCCAAACACTGCTAGATCTGCAGGGATGTGGCCAAGTGGCTTCATCTACCTACAGAAGAATCTGCCAAGCATCTCTCCATATGCCCAGAGGGATATGCTTAAGGAGTCCTGCATCTTCCAGAAGTCATCCCTCATCCATAGATTTTACAGTCGAGGAGCAGGCGGTTCAGCTGCCTTTACTCTGTTTTGCCAGGTAATTCATTTTATGCCAAACAGAATGGATCATTTTTGCTGAGAGCTTGGTCCAGTGGTTCCCAGGTTCCCACTGGTGAAGCATTACCCCTTCACACTCTGGCCCATTTGTTTCCACTGTGAATTCCCAGAGACTTATGGATATGATCGTCATAGATTTTTCCATTTATGTTGTTTCCTCATGCATAACAATGATCTGCCGGCTTTCATTTCTGTTAATGACCCTCCGAATGGAGGAAACGTTCCCTTGTCATGTCGCAAGTCTGATGCTGCCTGATTTCTGAAGCTGAAACAGTCTTGTATGACACTGACGTGAAAAGGGTCACCCTCCAC
>SJYC01141394.1:0-23770 GCA_006408675.1 Madoqua kirkii | reverse complement strand
AAAAAAAAAAAGGCATTCTGAGGCAGCACAGATCATAGCGGTAAAGGATAAAGACTTTGAAGGCAGAAACATCTGAGTGTAAACACCTAGTTTTTTACTGTAGGCCCATTGATTCTCAGTCCCTATAAAATGGGAATAAGAGTATTTTGTTCATAGATGCACCTTTGGCAATTAAATGAGATAATTTATGAAAAGTATTTAATACAGTACATATATTTAAATATCCGACGAAAGTAAGTTCATCATTATAATTCTTATTTTTAATTTTAAGAAGAGATGGAATCACACTATTTTATAGAGCTTCCCATAGCCTCTCTTCTATAAAATGACTGAATCTGAAGCAGAGTCGGACATGACTGAAGCGACTTAGCAGCAGTACCAGCAAGAAGAGAACTATCATCTTTCCTAAGGTTCTTCTCAGAAAACCTTGGTGCTATTGTACAAAGTGAACACACATGATGGGCAAGGAAAAAAAAACTTTCTCTGTGTGATTCATACTCTATAGTATCTGCAAAAGGATCCTGAGGGGAAGGGAGCTGATGGTTTGTCACTAATGGATCAATCAGATTTTCATGAGAAAGACACTTTTCTGAGGACAAGCAGGATGGGATTCCCAAGTAGAGATTTGGGGGAAATTTGGATTATGCCTAAGTAGGGAGACAATGATTCTCAGGTGGCACAGTGGGAAAGAATCCACCTGCCAATGCAGGCGATGCCAGAGATGTGAGTTCCCTGGGTCAGGAAGAAGTGGCAACCCACTGCAGTATTCTTGCCTGGAAAATTCCATGGACAGAGGAGCCTGGTGGGCTACAGTCCATGGGGGTGCAAAGAGTCAGACATGACTGAGCAACTGAGCACACACACAAGGACCAAACATCCCCTGATCAACCAGGAACTGTTCTTTTGTCAGCAAGGACCAGGGCTTGCTGAACTGCCCTCGGTCTAATAGGTATCATGATGAATGCCATGTCCAGCTCCCTGGAGTGGTCTCATCTTCCAGATACCATCTTCAGAAAAAACCCGAAGAATGTAAAACAAACTCTGATCTCCAAACACTGCTAGATCTGCAGGGATGTGGCCAAGTGGCTTCATCTACCTACAGAAGAATCTGCCAAGCATCTCTCCATATGCCCAGAGGGATATGCTTAAGGAGTCCTGCATCTTCCAGAAGTCATCCCTCATCCATAGATTTTACAGTCGAGGAGCAGGCGGTTCAGCTGCCTTTACTCTGTTTTGCCAGGTAATTCATTTTATGCCAAACAGAATGGATCATTTTTGCTGAGAGCTTGGTCCAGTGGTTCCCAGGTTCCCACTGGTGAAGCATTACCCCTTCACACTCTGGCCCATTTGTTTCCACTGTGAATTCCCAGAGACTTATGGATATGATCGTCATAGATTTTTCCATTTATGTTGTTTCCTCATGCATAACAATGATCTGCCGGCTTTCATTTCTGTTAATGACCCTCCGAATGGAGGAAACGTTCCCTTGTCATGTCGCAAGTCTGATGCTGCCTGATTTCTGAAGCTGAAACAGTCTTGTATGACACTGACGTGAAAAGGGTCACCCTCCACCGTGCTGTAGGCTGATGGCAAGTCCCCATCCAAAGAGGAGGGCATCAGAGAAGGGCAGCCTGGGGTAGAGTGAGACTTTTTTTTTATTATAAATTTATTTCTTTTAATTGGATGCTAATTAAGTCAAACAGGTAAAACTTGGATGTATAACTCTGGTGCTTTGTCAATGTTTGGCCTTGGGCAAGTCATTTAACCGCTTTAGGCCTCAGTTTCCTGAGCTTTGTAATGGAACGAGCGCTTACAGATACTTGAAGATCACAACAAGGCTTGATTACTGCCGCTTTCAGTAATAATGTGAGATCCCCAGGAATTATGAGTCAGCTACTCTATGCCACCGTGGCTTCTCCAGAGATGATCCATAAATGCAACATCTCTAAATTACAAAGGACACGTAATGTCCTGAACTTATTTGTTTATATGTCCTCTTTCCTCTAGAGTGTGGTTTTCTTATAGGTAGGAGCTGTGTCTTATTTTCATTTGTATCCCCACTAATCACTACTCAGTAAACATTTATTGAACGAATGCAAATGCCGGCTGTGTACTGAGGCTTGCAGGAGGACAGCGATCCCTGTAGACGTCAACAGTGCAGCCTTGAATGAGTGCTGTCTGATCCTGGAAAGGCGGTAACCTCTAGGAAGAAGTTGATGGCCTATTCCAACCAAGGTCTTGGGAGAAAGGGCAAAGCAGCTCTGAGCAGGGGGAGCCTGTCCAGGGTCTGTACCCAGAGAGATGCGGACCTCCTCCAGGGTTCATGATTTTGGTCAGAGAAGTTAAGGGCAGTGCTGTGGGGAGTTGAGCTGAGACACATAAGACTACTCATCACTGGGGGAAGTGAAGGAGAGAGGACGATCACAGTCATGACTGTGTATGCAATTCGAGACGGAGCTATTTTACTGTGGTCCTTGTAGGAGTCTTGATATAAAATCCTTCACAGCAAATGAGGCTGTCAGCGTTTGCAGATTCTTTTGAAACCTCAGGGGAACTCACCGTAGAGGTAGTCACTATGCTCTGGGCAAGTCCTCAAGACGTTTGGCTGGAGAGAGAGGACAGGAGGCCATGCTGGCCCACAGGGCACACGTGTGTACACACACAAGGATGGGAGAGCTGTGTGTCCCGCTGTGCACCACATTCCAAGGGACAGAAGCAAGTGTGTGCCCTTGACCGCAGGTTTCCCATGATTCTCACCCACAGAAGTCACACAGAGAAGTTCTGCAGGGTGTTGCCTGACACTCTCCTGGACACCCTGGTCAGTTAACTGCTGGGCTCTAAATGCATCGGAATGTATGCCTCAGGATTTACTTTCTGATGTTGCAGAGATCAGCTGTCGCAGAGATGTTGGAGATGGAAAAACCTGAGGGACAGGAGGAGGAAGGGAAATAAAATGGGTAGGAGGAAGAAAGAGAAGAAGGAGAGGAGGAAGGGATCAGCTGAGTAAAATAACTTCTACGGTGCTTCATGCCCAGGCTTATCCTAAATAGGTTTTCATTTCCAATGCCCAATGAAGAGGAATTTATCTTAAGTTCTCATTAATGCTTTGTGCAGGGAATGCCCCTGCTGGGAGCACCTGTTTGCATCAAGAGCCAGCTGCCCCGTGCAGCTTAATCATGGGAAGATGCTCTGTAATCATGTCATTGCCATCTTTGCTCCCATTAGAGCTGATGGGGATTATTTTTTCTGCAGCCACAGAATCATCTGAGGTTGCTGCCTTTCCTCTGATGATGTACACAGCTTTGCCTGGCAAGTCATTTTAAATGAGAGACATATTAAGGGCATTGTTGGGAAGGCTGGGCCCCTGGGGGGCTAGCTCAGGCCTGGTCCAGAGGCCATCTCCTTCTTTGTTGCTGCCTCTGGAGCAGCCAGACACTGTCATCCAATTATTGGGTCACATTCTATACAAGGAAGTGGAGGGTAATAAAAATAGCACCTCACATTTGAAAAAATGTTTTACAATTGCCAAAGTGCTTCTCATACCTGCCATCTGACTCGGCCCTCACAATATCCTTCCCTGGGAAGCAGGAAAATATCCTGTTTGACAGAAAGAAGCCCCACGTGGCAGAGTCACCTGCTCAACATCCCACAGCAGGTTCCCCCAAGCCCTGCCTCCCTGGTCCTCTTCCTCGTAGCCTCCTTGTAACTTAAAGGGAAGTGGGAGAGGCTTGTTGTGACCCCACAGCAGGCTTCCTCCATGGCCTGAGCCCCTTTGCTGTCCAGTCCAATCCATAGCTGCTCATCACTCCTCTTAAATATCTCTGTCACCACCTGCCCCAACGGCCCCTCCCAGTGCAGACTGCTAGCATCTCCCCCACCCCCAGTCTTGCTCCCCTCCCCCACTCCCCGTGCCACAAGCAGAAGAAGATGAAAAGACAGGTGCTTTTCCTAAAACACAAATATGAGCCTGTCACGTTGTTACCCAGATTTCTCCCCTGGCTCCCAAGGATAACATCCAGGGTCCAGCCTACTCCACAGATCTGTTACTAGATCTCAAGGGTTGTCATTCGTGACCGCTGAACGCTCTGTGCTTCCCTGCTACTGACTTAAGACCTTTCTGAATGTGCCTGGGAGAGCACGCTCTGCTGGGCCTCACTCATGCTTGCGTTCCTGGCATTATAGTTATTGTAATCATTGTAATAACAATGTAAGTGTCATAAATAGAAAGATAGTGAAGATAATAAACATTTGGTTGATAGTTGGCCATCAGTTATTTAACTCACTTATCTACTCTACTATATGGAAAATGTAGTTGGCTTATCATTCAGTGCGTGCGTGCTAAGTCACTTAAGTCGTGTCTGTCTCTTCGCGACCCTGTGGGCTGTAGCCTGCCAGGTTCCTCTGTCCATGGGATTCTCCAGGCGAGAATACTGGAGTGGCTTGTCATGCCCTCCTCCAGGCGATCTTCTCAACCCAGGGATCAAACCCACATCTCTCATATATCCTGCATTGGCAGGCAGGTTTGTTACCACTAGCACCACCAGACCTCACGTGGTCAGGGAGGTCTGCTCAGGGAGGTCTAGACATCCCTCCCTAAAATTGTCTCTCCTTCTCCATGTCTCCTTGTCTTGGCTGCCCTGTTTCATTTTGTCACGGCTCATCTTGTTTATGCCTCTGTGTGGTAGTATCCCGTCCCCAGTCACACAGCCACGAGCAAAGTAAGAGCTCCCTGGGAACAGCGACAGGCTGTGAGGCTTCCTCTCCATAGCCCCATGCCTAGAACATGCTTGTGTCCGGGGTAGTGAGTGGCTCAGGACTGTCGAACTGATGAAGAATCTGAGGCTCCAAGTACCTAATTACCTCACCTGAGGTCAACCAGCTGCCAAGAGGCAGATCCCAGAGCTGATGCGAGGTTTTCTGATCTTAAAATCATCTTCTGATTTCAAGGTCACGTGGTTCAAAGACTTTTTCTAGTGTCCCCAGGACTGTATGTCTCAGTACACATAGGTACACAGGCTCCTGTGCCCATCACTCCCCAAAATTCCTCCTGTCTTGGCAGTACTCTGCCTTGGAACCATCCATTCATGTACTTCCGGACAAGAAGTCACTGGCATTGGGGATTCTGTCTCGTTTATTGGGATGCCTCCAGTTCTTGACGTGGCAACTGAAATCAAGACTAAGGTATGGAGGAAACCGAACACCACTTTCTGGGGGTGATCTTTGTCTAAGTGTTACTTTAGACCACAGCTACTCAAAAGGTGGTCCCTGGACCAGCAGCATCAGCAACCTTGGAAATCGTTAGAAGTATAGATTCTCAGACCCCATTCAGATCCACTGAGTCTGAAATTCTGGGGATGGGGCCAGATATCTAGGGCTGAAAAAGCCATCTAGGTAATTTTGAAACACGCTACACTTTGACAACCACCACTTTTAACTGAGGACTGACACCTCTAAGTACATTTAACACAACTCTGGCCGAATCCCAGCTTCCCTCTGGCCGCGGGGTGCTGTGGTCTCAGAGTGGAAGGCAATAGAGTCACTCAGCCCTTGCAGGGAGAATCAGCACCCGTTTGCCCCGCCTCAGTGGGTGCAGACACACAGGCCGCTCCTTGTGCACTGTAACACGGACCTTCTGTAGGAACCTCACGCCCAATGGCAGGATGGGGAACTGAGAAACTCTGCCCACTCCCAACACTTCCTCCACCCTCCTGCACTCCATATGTGTCTAGGGCACATCATTCTTCCTTTTCAAAGTTCCAGACCCCCACCTGGACCACAGCGCCCCCTCAGTGGGGTCTATGACTTGACCTGGTACTCTTCTCAGAAAGCAGAGCTGACCCTACTCTTTCAAATCCTGCCAAACATCCTGCTTAGCTTCATTCATTCCTCTGCCCCTTGTGAGCTGGATTAAAACTGCCGCCCAGCTCACTGGTGCTAGGGAATGCAGTCCCAGCAGGCCTTTGCTCTCATGCAGTCCAGACTGGAAAGGTAAGTGGAGACGACAGGACTGACTGGGTTAAGAGCTTCCTTCACGGTCAAGTATACGAAGTAGTTGTTTTCCAGAACCCTGTCCCCACTGTGCAGACCTGAGGGTCAGGTTTTCGGGGCAGCGGGTAGTGAGCCCTTCCCCTGCCACTTTAAGTACTTCTGCAGCCTTATCAGTAACAGAAACTCCCTGCCTTCCCAAATGGTTCATTTCATCCTTAGGCAGCTCAGACTATTAGGATGTCTTCTTATAACCACAATCTACTTCTCTATAATTTCTTCTCACAGCCTCCCTGCCCTACACCTCCCACCTCCATCATTCACTGCTGGCTCCCAAGCTCCCATCATTGCTCTAGGGATGCTTAGAGATTTCTGGGTTTTGATCTTCACTCAGAGTATTTTATCTTTAATGAAATGGAGGCTGATTGAATCTGCACTGGTCATTCGGAGCTCCAGAGGCAGGCGGAAGGGTTTCGAGGTTCGGGGAGTAGGTGGGAGTGCTGTGAGAAGTGGGACAGGTCTCTGCAAATGTGTCAGTGACTGCCTGGAGCTCCCCAGAAGCTTAGCTCTGAGCAAATGAATATTCTTACTTCAGAATAGTTCCATTTTATTTTTAGAGCATGCCCCATGGAATTACAAGCTTGGAGGGACACAGGAAAGCGTATGAACCTTCTCCAGTCACGACAGACATGTTATGGGGGTTGAGAGAGGAAGCCTGGAAGGGGGGTAAAACGTCAAAGTGGGGAAATAAGGAAGGAGAAGCTATTTGCCAGGTCCAAGGGGCCCAAAATAGAACATCTCAGCCAGGGTCAAGCCCTCTAGTTCTAACCCATTATCCACGTGTGTGAGCTCCTGCAATAGCAGTCTTATCTCCTTGGACAATAAGGGACCACCATCACCTGAGAAGTACCTTGGTAAAGCACTCTGTACATCAGGAATGTCCTGCCCCAACAGTTAAGTTAGAGACCATCTTAATTTCCATGTATAATACTGAAGTGTAGCCCCCTAGATACAGTATCTCTGGAAAATCAGTGTGAGTTCTGGAACCAGACAAATCGACATCTAAATCTTGGACTCTCATTGTCTCTAGAGCATTGGACAGATTATCTAACCTCCTTGAATCTCAAAGTTCCCATCTTTAACATGGGTATGCAAATATATACCAAATATCCATTTGGAAGGCAAAAAGAGTAACATTTGCAACACGACAGCAACTCTTTTCACTAGTATTACAGGACAGGCTGGGCCTGGTCTAAGCCCCTTTGCCTCCCTCTGTTAGATGTCTCCCTCTCTACCTCTCAGAGTCACAATGATGTTACGTGATTCTCCAGTTGCATGGTCTGGATTTAGAGTCCTGCTTCATGTTCTTCTACACTTGTTCCTAGTATCTGGCTCTGACGTGCATTTTTCTTGCCTCTTTTTGAATCCAGATCTAAATGCCTGGCAGTTCCACTATCTCCACCCAGCACTAAGGGATCCACTCTTGTTTTATAAACTTAGATTGGACTCTGTTCACTTGCCGCTGGGCGGGGCTTGCAATGATCCAATGCTATAGAGAAGAGAAATCTTGAAGGTCTAAAGTAGAGAAGTCAGTGGAAAGGGATATAAAATGCTTTCCCACTGTAGGAACAGGCATGCTGTTAAATTTTAAATCTCAAGAAGTGACGCATGATGCTACTTTGCAAAAGAACACTGGAGAAAACACGTGCCCACAACAATTTGTAAGTTTGAATGGACTATGTGGCAGGCAGAGCTGAGAAGGGAGCTGAGACACCAAAGCCCTCAGTGCAGTGAGGGCAAGGAGGGGGTGTCCTTTTGGCCCACAGACCTGAGACTCAAAGCAAAACATGCACAGAGAATCCAGGCTAGACCTGTGACCATAACATGAAAAAGACCCTCAGAGGAGGAACCAAGGACAGAGAATGGCACCTCACAGAGGTACTAGAGCAAGAGCTTATTTGTACACAATTGACTGAGCTAGAGAGGAATTTTTGCAGCCCAGGTTTCTCCCCGGGGAGCACACACATCTCCACTCCCGCAGTGCAATACACCTGTACCGTGAGTTGTGGGACCTTGAAGACTCTATGTCTTAGCCTGGCCTTTGACACTGCATCAGGCTGAGATGCCCAAGACCTAGGCACTGCGCAGATGTGCAATTGAGTCAGAGAGGCTGGGTGTCCAGCGTCATCAGCTCTGGGCTTAAGGACAAAGTTGACCCCCATTCACCAGCTGAATGAATTTGCAGAGTTTTTAGCATCTACAAACCTGTTTCCTCACTTGTAAAATGAGAAAGTAGAAATAGGAATCATATAACACAGTCTCAAATATAGTAGGGTTATTAGTTGTTTGTTTCATAGTTTGATGATAGGAGTATCAGTTATTACATTTTGTAAAGCTGTGAGTCACTGGTTGGAACCCCTCTCCATGAAAAGACATTGTATTCAGAAAGCTCAAGGGGTTGATGAAAAAACAGGAGAGAGAAATGCTCATACAAGTAAAGTGATACTTAAAGAAAAAAATCTGAGCATGGTGTGCCGTTGGAGGAGGAAAGGTGACATGTGTCTGTCCCCGGCACTATTGTTAGAACTCTATAAACCTTATTTTCCATACTCCTCCCAACTATTTTATGGGAAAGGTTCATTACTGCCTCCCTAATTAAACTTAAAAGCTTCTGCACAACAAAGGACACTCTAAGCAAGGTGAAAAGACAGCCTTCAGAATGGGAGAAAATAATAGCAAATGAAGTAACTGACAATGAACTAATCTCAAAAATATAGAAGCAACTTATGCAGCTCAATTCCAGAAAAATAAATGACCCAGTCAAAAAATGGGCCAAAGAACTAAATAGACATTTCTCCAAAGAAGACATACAGATGGCTAACAAACACATGAAAAGACACTCAACATCACTCATTATCAGAGAAATACAAATCAGAATCACAATCAGGTACCATTTCACACCGGTCAGAATGGCTGAGATCCAAAAGTCTACAAGCAATAAATGCTGGAGAGGGTGTGGAGAAAACGGAACCCTCTTACACTGTTGGTGGGAATGCAAACTAGTACAGCCACTATGGAGAACAGTGTGGAGATTCCTTAAAAAACTGGAAATAGAACTGCCTTATGGCCTAGCAATCCCACTGCTGGGCATACACACCGAGGAAACCAGAATTGAAAGAGACACGTGTACCCCAATGTTCATCGCAGCACTGTTTATAATAGCCAGGACATGGAAGCAACCTAGATATCCATCAGCAAATGAATGGATAAGAAAGCAGTGGTACATATACACAATGGAGTATTACTCAGCCATTAAAAAGAATACATTTGAATCAGTTCTAATGAGGTGGATGAAACTGGAGCCGATTATATAGAGTGAAGTAAGCCAGAAAGAAAAACACCAATACAGTATACTAACACATATATATGGAATTTAGAAAGATGGTATTGATAACCTTGTATGCAAGATAGCAAAAGAGACACAAATGTATAAACAGTCTTTTGGACTCTGTGGGAGAGGGCAAGGGTGGGATGATTTGGGAGAATGGTATTGAAACATGTATAATATCATATATGAAATGAGTCGCCAGTCCAGGTTTGATGAATGATACTGGATGCCTAGGGCTGGTGCACTGAGATGACCCAGAGGGATAGTTCAGGGAGGGAGGTGGGAGGGGGGTTCAGGATGGGGAACACGTGTATACATGTGGCAGATTAATGTTGATGTATGGTAAAACCAATACAATATTGTAAAGTAATTAACCTCCAATTAAAATAAATAAGTTTAAAAAGAGTTGTTAGAATTGAGGCTCAGAAGGGGCAGATGACTTTCCAAGAAGCCCAACTAATAGATGATAAGAGGGATTTTACACCATCTTATCTTCTCTTTCTAGAATACCTCCTTGAGGAGAAAGAAAGTAGAAAGATATTTACACTATCCCTGGGGTGGGGGGAGGGGAGAGAACTGTGCTATTCTGCAACCTTCCATTGGATAATAGGGAAACTAAGTAATTCTGCAGAAGAGAGGTGGGAAATGAGCCTTTTCCCCCTGAAATGATGACTGTTTCTCCTGTCAGAGCTAAGTGTGAATAACATGTATTGTACTGGCAAAGTATCCCCAGGCAGGACCACTGATAGTTCAACAGGGAAACATTCAATGGTAATTTATTGGAAATCAGCCTAGAATACCAGCATGAGTCAATGGGCCACAGATTTCTTCCAAAACTTCAGAAAATAGATTAAAAGTAAAAGTATAAAAAAATTAATACTTCTTACAAATCTTAATAAATATTTAAAACACAAAGAAAGAGGGTTTCCCTGGTGGCTCAGTAGTAAAGAATCCACCTGCTAATGGACAAGACATAGGCTCGATCCCCAATCCAGGAAGACCCCATGTGCCATGGAGCGAGTAAGCCATGTGCCACAACTATTACGCCTGTGCTCTAGGGCCTGGAAACCGTAACTACGCAGCCCATGTGCCACAGATACTGAGGCCCGAGCGCCCGAATGCCCATGCTCCACAGCAAGAGGAGCCACCGCAGTAAGCCAGCACACTGCAGCTGGAGAGTAGCCCCCGATGCCCACAGCTGGAGAAATGCCTGTGCAGCAGCCAGGACTCAGCACAGCCAAAAGGAGAATATGGAAATTAATTAAATTAAAACCCCCCACAAAACTGAGTCAGTGATGCTATCCTTCCATCTCATCCTCTGCCACCTCCTTCTTCTTTTGCCTTCAGTCTTTCCCAGCATCAGGGTCTTTTTCAGTGAGTCAGTTCTTCACATCAGGTGGTCAAAGTATTGGATGTTCAGCTTCAGCAACAGTCCTTCCAGTGAATATTCAGGACTGACTTCCTTTAGGCTTGGCTGGTTTGATCTGCTACATAGCAGCTAATGTGCCAGACCTTGTACTTGAGGCACACTGGATTTAAAACAAGAGACTATTGAGATGGGACTATAACTGGCCTAGAGGAGGAAAGGTGATACCCAGAGCACTTGGTCTTGCTGTAGTGAGAATATAATACTGAAGCAGCTTGGGGTCACCATATTGAGAGAGTTTGCATGTAAGGGAAATCAACACGGAGGAAAGTGGAGTTGAGAAGATGCATGGAGAGACAGAAAAACTAGATTCTAATGAAGCTGTAATAGCCTCTGAATCCAGATGCACATGAAGCCAGGGCCATCACTGGATTCTGCTGTTGTGTAAGCCATTGCATCCTCTCTTTGGTTTAGTTTGCATTGGAGTCACCATTAATTGCCACCAAAGAGTCTTGCTTAATGTGGAAATGAACTCATACTGTATCTCCAGCTGTGAGGACAATGAGGGCCATATAGTAGATGCTCGAAGAGATTACTGGAATGTGTGAATAATATGCTTGATCTTTATAAGCAGTCTCAGATATTGTTGTTAAGTAAAATTCATCACCTGATTTCTAATTCAGTTCCCCTTCAGCTTCCTTGCCTGGACCTCTACTAATTTGAGGAAAACCTTATACCTCTAGTACATATGGATGAATGTCCCTTTTTTAAAAAGAAGATATCTTTCTGCTTTGCATGATTTAAAATTCTACATGAATACGTTTTTATCATAAAAGATCCACCCACTCTACCACATCCTTACTCTACCCTCAGTCGCAGATTGATATGTACCTAATAGACCTTCTTCTGTGCATCTACATCAAGTTAATTAAGTACCAAGTTGATGATAATCTTTGAATTAAAAATAACATTTTAATTTGCTTCCAAATAACACAAGGAGCATAAGGGTGAGGTTCAACTGAAACAGAATAAACTCTGCTGATAATTGTTGAAACAGTATGTGGGGGTGTGAGAGACTGTCTCTTTGTTCTCTATACTTTGCATTTTTTTAATATACACAAGTAAAATAAAATCATAAAATAAATATATGTACAGTGTAAAGAATTTTTTAAAAGAAAAATGAGAAAATAAAAACATCATCTTCTATTATCCAGAATTAACCACAGTTAATAGCATATTCTTATGTCATATGTCCTTCCAAATCTTTGTGTAGATACACACACACACTTACCTGTTATTTTAAAAACTTAGCCAAAATTAGATGAGTATACATGCTTAGCTACTTTTTTCCCCCTGTGTTAGCTTATTTCTTTTTTGGGAGAATTAATGTCTATCTTTATGCTTCTAAGTCAATATTCAATATTCTTTGTCTCAATAATGTCCATTCTATACTCAAATTTCTCTAACCATCTTTAATAATTCATTTGTTTGTTTGTGAGCAGTACAGAATCAGGTATTATATCCAGTTTTTATGCTCCCTAAAACTCATGAGAAAAAAAAAAAGCTTTATTGAAATTTAATTCACATAACATATAATTCACCCATTTAGAACGTACAGTTGAGTATTTTCTAGTATATTCATAGATTTGTACAATCACTGCAACAATCTAATTTTAGAACATCTTATCATTCCCCAGATTAGCAGTCATTCCTCATTCCCTACCTTCTCCTCCCCAGCCCTCAGCTACCTTCTGTCTCTATACATTTGCCTGTTCTGGACCTTTCATATAAAAGAAATTATATAATTTGTTGTCTTTCGTAATTGGCTTCTTTCACCGACCATAAGATTTGCATGGGTTACCCATTTTGGAGCATGTGTCCCAACTTCACTCCACTTTATTGCAAATAACATTTCATTACATAGATATAACACATTTTTTTTTCATTTATCAGCTTATGACCATTTGACTTGCTTCCACTTTTTAGATATTTGTGGATAATATTGCTGTGAAATTTTATTGTTCATTTCTGTGGATTTGTATTTTCTGTTGGGTGGAACCACTGAGACTATGTGGGCTTCCTTGTGGCTCAGAACAGTAAATAATTTGCCTGAAATGTGGGAGATCCAGGTTTGACCCCTGGGTTGGGAAGATCCCCTGCAGAAAGGAATGGCAGCCTACTCCAATATTCTCAGAGCCTGGAGAAGTCCATGGACAGAGGAGCTTGGTGGGCTTACAGTCCATGGGGTTGCAGAGAATCAGACAGAATTGAGCAACCCTTTCCCTTTCCTGGTAACCCTACACTTAGCATTTTGAGAAACTGCCTAAATGTATTTTCTAAACGTGTGAGATATGTGGTATGTGAATGCTATCTCAATAAAGCTGTTAAAAATTTTCCTCCCAGGTTTGATAGTTTAGTGCCCCCCCAGTAAGATTCCCTACTGAGTTATCTACTGAACGTTCCAAATATTCAACATGGCCTCCCCACATTGCTTGGAGCTAGAAAGTCACTTATCCCTGTGTGGTCTGACAACTGCTTAGTTTATAGGTCCTTGGTGATTCTTTTTCACCAGACAAAGAACAAAGAACAGACAAAGATTCAACTAGAAACCTATGAATATTTCTGTTGTTCTTTCTTTTTGTGACTTCTTTCTCTCTAGTATCTGCCCTGGACATTCTAGCTGCCTTGGCCTCCATGAATTTCTGTCCTCAATGAAATGGGACCACTGCCAGGAGCCAGCGTGAGGAATCCCGCCGTGGCAAAGGTCATGAGGAAGGAAGCTGGACAAAATGCAAGGGTGTGATCAGGCTTCAGGGGTTCCCCCTGGAATTTCCTGAGCGTCCACCCCCAAAACCAGAGTCTGCCTGCTTTGCTGTGTTATGCTTTCCACCTACTCTTCTGACATTAACAGGGGGCTGTCCCCTCACCACCTTTTTCTGGAAAAAGTTAATTTAGAGCTTTTAGATAATAAATCTCCTGGGCATAATAAGAGTGTTTCAATCCAAAACCCCCCCTGATTTCTTTCTAGCCTGCCTGCCGGACTCTTACAGCTGCGCATGTGATTGTTTGCAGCCTCCCGACCGCAAATGGCACAGGAAGCTTAAAACATCCTAGGAATGTAGGGGCTTCCTAGGAGTCAAAATCATTAGAATAGGACTGATTACAGGTTTCATTTGTTGAGCCAATACTTGCTGCCAAATTTTCATATCTTTTATTTGTAGATATAGTTGGTATAAAGAAAAAAACAGGTAGTAGACCTGGTATTAGCAACATTAGATCTCTGAGTTAAGTACTTTCTTTGTTATAACCCACCGTACCTTTGTTCTATAGGAATGTAACTTTATTTAGTACTTTGAGGGTGATGCAGAGTAAAGAAAAAACACTTCTATGGAAAAAGAGTTTTCTGGTTGACAGACATTTACCTAGGAAGAGAGCCATAAAAATGTTAACAGGTCTCTTGGCCAGAAGATAATGTAAACCACCTGAGACCTTTTGTATACAGGAAGGTATGCAAAAAGAAAGCCTGGTCTCAATGAGGGTCAGGACTGCTGCCTCTGCATAACTCTGCATATTCCATTATTTCTTTATGTACAACTTGGGGTATATACGCTGATTTTGAAAATAAAGTTGTGAGTCTTGCACTGATTCTGGGCTCCCCCATGTCATTCTTTTCTCCCCTTTTCCAGCTGAATTCCCATCTGGAACACAGAGGCTCCCCAAGTCTACTTACTTGCCCTGGCTTCTAAGATCCATGCCAGAGGGAGCCCAAGGTGGGGCACCCTCCGCTATTCAAGTGGGCGCCAGTGGCCTTACGTAGATGGTGCAAACCTTTTGTCTCAAGGTTTTATTAGTTTTCCACATAAACCAAGTTATTCAGCATCTTTCTCTCCACCAATATTTCCTACTATACTATCTGTTTCTAATCTCTCTATATATCTGTAATTAAATAAGTTTTTTCCTAGGATGCTGACTCTGTCCCCGCTTTGAATTCCCTGGATCCACCAGGGATGGACCCTGGCAGACCAGAGCTGTGTGTTTGGGCGTCCTTCTCTCCCACTATGAAGTCATTCCCTTGGCCCAGAAATGTAGGGTGATTATAGGGCTCACCTCTTGTTTCTTTTCACTCAGAGATTACAGTCATGTCCTACCCATAGGAAACCTCCTTCATATGTGTTTTTTTCTAATTTTCTACCCATCTATGGAAAGGCAGTAATCCAGTGTTTACTCATTCTTGGTTAAATATACTCCCTGGCCTTTTAGCACTCCTCCCCAAATGGCTTTCATGTAAATTTTACTTAAAAAACAGGTGTTAATTCTTTTTCTTCCACTTCAAATAACCAATGAGACTTCACAAAGTTAGTAGAACTTGGATCGTTGTTGTTCATAACCTTTTAACAAAGGAAGGAGCATATTATGTAGTGAGTGGTTTTCATGTTAACATTGGGTTAAGAAGTCTGATCAAACAGGCCTGCTCTGATTTTTAGATATCCATTTGGGTTTCAGAATTGCCTGCTTTTACTTAGAAAAGAAGGGCACAGATCAGAATATTGTTCCATGAGTCTATTGAGAAGACAGAAGTATATGTTACGGAAGTTGCTAACATTGTCTTGTTAACAAAAGTCATGGCTGTAGGTAGCTTGCCATTTCTTTTTAGGGTGCATCTTTGCCCCATGATTACATAATGATAGACTGTTTTTATCTGGAACCCAGTGTCTGCTTCCAGTGAGCTATATGAGGAAATGACCATATACATTGTTCTCCTTTCTCTCCAGCTCCTGTTTTTGTCCTGGCATAGCGTATGTGTGAAGTTATTCTAAACATTGAGTGAATCGCTAAGTATAAAGGATGATACACATGCCCCAGACCTGCCGCCAAAGTAGTCTCTCAGAGATTATGTCTAGAAGACTGAAAGTCACGTTTTAACAAGCTCTAGAGAGGAGGAAGACAAGTCGAAGATGAAGCACAGAGGTGTGTGTACTCCAGACCAACAGATGAGTAGCTTCCTCAATCAATGGCTGGATTCCTTCTCCTGTAATCAGACCTGTCATGTCCCTATGAGGCCAGCACAATGAGACCCAATCAAGGTAAATGCGGGATCAAAAATCCTTTTGCCCCAGAAGTGAAAAAGAATTTCTCTGGAAGTAACATGCTCCCCCATAACTGACACTCAACATTGCTGCCGATTCTGCTCAAATTAAGCAGAAATATGGATTACAGGGGAGTGCCTTGTGGTTTAGTGGTTAGGATCCAGCACTTCTATTACCATGGCCTGGGTTCAATCCCTAGTCAGGGAATTGGGATCCTTGCAAGTTGTGCAGTGCAACCAAAAAACAACCGAAGAAATATGGATTACCGCCTAGCCTGTAAAACAGTATGGTGACTTCAAGAAAGATGCTGAACTATGGAGCTCCAAGACTCTGTCCACCGAGAAAAACAACTAATAAGCTGGCAAAATTTGTCAGAATTAACTTTTACAGAACTCTGGTGGAATCTAGTCAAAAACTTAAAATAGCCAAGGTAAAGCTTAATTGGAGAAAGGAATTGTTTCACTGCGGTAAGAGTGCCATGACATTTTACTTCACCTGTCTACCTTCCCCTCCTCCTCAAGAATGTCAGAAGCCATGAAAAAAGCAGCCTGAACACCAGGTTCATGTTGCAAGCACCATAAGGAGCAACAAACGTCTTCCTAAAAAAATAAAACACAAAAAACAAAAAAACCTATGGTCTTAGGCTTCAACCTGGCTGGCAGCTGCCTCAGTGATGGACACAAAGGCTGGCACTGGTTTTGTTTGGCTTGGAGCATTTCAAGGTCTGGAGAGCTTTTAGTGAAAGTATTTAAAGGCAGGAATATTGGCCACAGCATCTTGGGTCAAGGGAAAGTAAAGCAATGAGGACAAGTAATAGATAGTCCAAGACTCCTGGGAAAGAAGAGACTGGAATGTGAGATATATGAGAAAAGGGCTTTAAAAAGCTCTTGTGTACACTGGAGAATCAAGAAGGTCAGACCCATTCCCACCGATACATGCATTCTTAGTAAAAGCCTGAAAAGACTTCGTTTTCACCTCCAGCTGGTCTTCACACTCCACACAACAGGGAGTGAAGGTTAAGGCACAGTTGTAAATGCCCTGGCTAAGCAGTAAAAAAGTGTCCCAACACAGAGCCCATCTACAGAGACTGCTAGAATTTTCTTCTCTTTCCTTGGCTCCAGGAATTTAAGAAAATTCTTTCCAAACACTGGCTACTACTAAGTTCATAGAGCAGAGATGTCAGTGATCCCATATGACAGAGAACGTAGACATTAGCAGAATAGTTTAGAAGAGTCGTTAACAAGCAAACAACCCATCAAACAGCAGCACAACTCAGGGAGAAGAGAGTATGGTTTCTAGCGTTGCCACAGTGAAATATTCAGAAATAAAATACACAGAAGAACATTTTCAGCAGAAGGTGATAAGGTGTGGAAAGAAACAAGGAATTCTGTTCCAGTCACAGGGAGAAAAAAGATACATTAGCAGAAGCTGTCCCTAAGATTGCAGACATTGGACTTTCACTAGCCGATGACGGTATCAAATATGTTCAAAGGACTAAAGAAAACCATGGATAAAGCACTAAAGGAAACCAAGCAAATGATGTCCCATCAAGAAGAGAATATTAATAAAGAAATAGAAATTGTAAAAAGGGATGAAATATAAATTCTGGAGCTGAAAAGTACAATATCTGAAATTCAAAATTCACTAATGTGGTTCATAACAAATTGGGATATGAAGATAGAAAGGGGCAGAAGAATCTTTGAAGAGGTACTTGCCAAAATGGGATGAAAAAATATGAATGTACATATTCAAGAAACTCAAGGAATTGCAAACTAGATGGACTCAAAGATAGCCACAATGACAGAAATTACAATAAAGTTTTCAAAAGCCAAAGAGAGTCTTGAAAGCAGCAAGACAGTAGCAACTTGTCATATGTAAGAAATCCTCAGTAAGATTAACAGTTGATTTCTCTTCAGAAACCACACAGTCCAGGAGGCAGTGGGATGATATATTAAAGTATTTAAATTTTTAAAAGAACTGTCTACAAAGAATTCCATATGCAGAAAAAACACCCTTCAAAAGTAAGGAGGGATTAAATTAGTCTCTGATTTTAAAAAATGGAGTTCATTACTAGTAGACCTGTCCAACAACAAATGCTAAAAATAAAAGTCTATTAGACTGAGCTAAAAGGACATTAGTCAGTAATGCAAAGCCATGTGAAGAAACAAAGGACATTGGCAAAGGTAGCTACAGAGGTAAACATAAAAGCCAGTATTTTTGTATTTTAGATTGCATTTCCTCTTTTTTCACTCCTATGCAATTTTAAGACAAAGGCATAAAACAAATATTATTAATGCATGTTAACAGACAAGCAATGTATGTAGATGTCATTGAGATAACACATAAAGGGAGGAGGGATAAAGCTGTAAAGGAACAGTGGTTGAATACCACTGAAACCAATTAGTATTAATTCAGATGTGACTATTATAAATTTAGATATTAATTGAATCTCATGGTAACCATTAATGAAAAAAAAACCCAAAAATATACACAAAGAAAAGGGAATTGAAATGATACACTAGAAAAATATTTATAAATCATTGGATAGGACAGGAACATAGGCATGTAAAATGAAATGATACATGAGGAAACAAACAGCAAAATGACAGAAGTCCTTTATCAGTGACTAGAGACTGGGGGAGCTGGGGGAGAGAGGAAGGAGAAATGACGGCTTAACTTTCTTTTTGCTCCTATGAGAATGTTTTGGAACTAGATAGAGGTGATGGTTGCAGAAACATTGAGATTGTACTAAACGCCACTGAGTTATGCACTTTCAAATGGTGAAATTATGTGAATTTTACTTTAAAAAATCTAATATTATACTTTCCCCCAACTCATATGGATTCTAACTATAAATATTGAATTCATTTATTTCTGCTTCCATTTGGGATAAAACACTTTGAAAAGCATAAAATAATCTGCACATATTAAAATATATATAAAACCAGTAGGCTGATAGTCTTTCCTTAATTTTATTCATAAATAAATTACTTCAAAGGTACAGCAGCACTCATTTCCCCCAGCCTATAAAAGGCACACATATTTTCACACACTATCTTCATTTTCTATGGTTCCTCGGTGTCTACAAGATACAGTTTCTGCTTTTTACTATGCCCTTAAACATTTGGTCTATGCCTGCCCTGGTTGTCACCTGTCTTTGATTTATTCTGTTTCAGTCCATGACACCAGAGTAATTACATAAACACAACGGACCATGAGCATACTCATCTCTCTACCTTAAATGCCTACAACACCTAGTTCAGGATGGAGACAGCGACATACTGTCAAGATATGGGTCACGTCTGGCAGCCTTTGGGAAGACCATCCCATTCACCTCCATTTCCCCGTGTTTCCAGCTCCTAGTTACTCAAAGAGCGGTGCCTGGTCATCGGCACCATATGAGAGCTTGTTACAAAGGCAGAATCTCAGGACCCTTCTGAGACCTTCTGACTCAGACTCTGCCTGTTACCAAGTGCACCATCTGATTTGCATGTGCATTCAGATCTGGGAAGCATGCAGGACAGACCCGCCTCTTCACGACCCCGTGGACTGTGGCCCTCTAGGTTCCTCTGTCCATGGAATTCTTCAGGCAGGAATAGTGGAGTGGGCAGCCATTCCCTTTTCCAGGGTATCTTCCCTACCCAGGGATCAAACCCAGCTGTCCTGCAGTTCAGGAGATTCTTTACTGTCTGAGCCACCAGGGAAGTCCTTCTATACTTTTACTATTCCATTTTTCTCCTTCTTGGTCTGCATGAATTTCCAGACTGTTAAGTTCCTCGAAGATGAAAGGTCTACTTTATCAATGTATTCTTACACGCACAGCACTGGGCTCATACCTCCTCAGAAAATATTTTCAGAATTGTTAGAGAGAGAATGGATTTTGGCCTTTCCTGGTGGTCTAGTGGTTGGGAGTCTACCTGCCAATGCAGGACATATGAGTTCGATCCCTGTTCCGGGAAGATCCCACGTACCTCGGAGCAACTAGGCCCATGAGCCACAGCACCTAGAGCCTGTGCTCCCCAACAAGAGAAACCACGGCAGTGAAAAGCCCACACGCCACAACGGACACTAGCCCCTACTCTCTGCACCTAGAGGAAGCTTGCATGCAGCAGCAAAGACCCAGCACAGCCAAAAATAAACAGATACATAAAATCTTTAGCAAAAGAGAAAGAACGGTTTCTGCAATCTTCTAAGAAGTACTTATTTTTTCAATTCATTCTTGAATCACTTTAGGGGCTTTGGTGGTGAATACGCTAGAGTTCAAGCTCAGCTATCTGTGATTTTCATCCTCAGGTTCTACCAGCATCACGAGGCTAATAATGGTAAAGTAGCGACAAATTCTTTACTGTCTGAGCCACCAGGGAAGTCCTTCTATACTTTTACTATTCCATTTTTCTCCTTCTTGGTCTGCATGAATTTCCAGACTGTTAAGTTCCTCGAAGATGAAAGGTCTACTTTATCAATGTATTCTTACACGCACAGCACTGGGCTCATACCTCCTCAGAAAATATTTTCAGAATTGTTAGAGAGAGAATGGATTTTGGCCTTTCCTGGTGGTCTAGTGGTTGGGAGTCTACCTGCCAATGCAGGACATATGAGTTCGATCCCTGTTCCGGGAAGATCCCACGTACCTCGGAGCAGCTAGGCCCGTGAGCCACAGCACCTAGAGCCTGTGCTCCCCAACAAGAGAAACCACGGCAGTGAAAAGCCCACACGCCACAACGGACACTAGCCCCTACTCTCTGCACCTAGAGGAAGCTTGCATGCAGCAGCAAAGACCCAGCACAGCCAAAAATAAACAGATACATAAAATCTTTAGCAAAAGAGAAAGAACGGTTTCTGCAATCTTCTAAGAAGTACTTATTTTTTCAATTCATTCTTGAATCACTTTAGGGGCTTTGGTGGTGAATACGCTAGAGTTCAAGCTCAGCTATCTGTGATTTTCATCCTCAGGTTCTACCAGCATCACGAGGCTAATAATGGTAAAGTAGCGACAAAAGTAATGTCATGCTGGCCCGTGACTCCAGAAGCTAGGCTTCTCCTGCCTTCCCAGAGAATAATTTGATAGTTCAATGCTGCCTTTTAGTCAAAACGCTTCTGTGGCCCACTTCTCATTACAGATCGTGACCGTGTGAGGGCTTGTCACTGCACCTGGGTGGCAAAGGTCCATGTGGGAAAGTACAGCTCAGCCTGTTTGCTGCTAGGCTTGGCAGGCAGTGAGTGACAAGAGGTGTTGGGCGGGTTCCCCATTCAAAGGCTCCCTCCAACCCCACAGTGTTCAAGCCTAAACAAAGACATTGCTGGAAATGTATTTCTGCAGTCCTGGGCTCGATTCCTTCCCTCTATTATCTCAATTAAAAAGATGATTGAGACACAGCACCTGCCTTCAAAAAGCACCCTGTACAGAGATATAGAAGCTTGTTGCGAATTCTTGAAATATACTAAGTACTAGAGTAGAAGTGTGTTCAAGGGAGCAGAGAGGTGGAAGAGAATCAGCTTTGCAGGGAATGCACTAGAGCTGGGTATTAAAGGATCTGTATAAACGCACAGGGTGGGTAAGTTAGCGAAGGATTGTCATTTGCAAACACACAGGACCTGAAATTATACAGTACATTTAAAAAACTACAAGTTGTTAAATAAGGCTAAAAAGATAGATAAAAGAGACATATTACAGGAGGATCAAGGAGGTGAAGGATAGCAGAATTAAAGAAAGCCTCCTGTAATTTACAAAGGTGTTTGGACTCTATTTTCTGTGGTGTTCCTCATATTTTGTGACGTGAACCACAAGAAACAGGATTTGTATCATGAGTCAGTAGACATGCATAGAACCAAAACAGATGTTTCACTAAACCTCATTAAGTACCTAAATTCCTATTATTTTCATTTATTCTATTTTATGTTTCAGATACTAGTTATGCTTTAATCTTAGTGTCTACTCTCGAGAGGACCTGATCTGTGATAGTGAATAGTTTTGTCTTGCTCTAGATCTCAAAGGAAAGCTTTTCAACATTTCATCACTAAATGGGATGTTTGTTATGAGTTTTGTACATTTTCTTGTCAAATTAAGGAAGTCCTATTCACATTTTGATGAGAGTTTTTAACATGACTGTTAAATTCCATCCAACATCATTGAGGTGATCACTTTTTTCCTTCTATTCAGTTATTAACAGCTTCATTAAATTGTTTTTCTAATATTAAAAAACAATTAGTATTTCAGAGAAAAGCTTAATCTGGGCATAATGTACTGCACTTTTTATATATTTCTGGATTTGGTTTGCTATCTTTTTGTTTAGAATTCTTTACAATTTACATATAGAAACATTTACTCTATGTGGTGTACAGCTCCATGAGTACTGACAGATTCATACAGTCAAGCAACCATCACTGCAAGTCAAAAAATATGACAATATTCAAGTTTCCAGTTGCATCATAAACATCACTTTTAAACGTTCTTTGACTCAACATTCAACTATGTTCCATACTTCAAGTTCCGTTCCATCTTTTTCCATTCCCCTTACAATGTACTTGGTGAAGAAATGGGATCATTAATCTTGTAGAGCTTTGTATAAGCTGAATTTTCCTGATTATAGCCCTATCGTTGTTCTTTAACATCTGTTATTTAACATAATATGTTGTTAAACATATTGTTCTGTCTTTTATATTTTGCTAAATTGAATCTGGAGGCTTAATCAAGCTCAGGCTTGATCTGAGTGAGGACAAAACTAGCTTACATACAGATTTGTGTATGTCATCAGGGTACATGGAATGTTTATTTGCCATTTTTTGTAATGTTGTTGGTTTGTTATTTAGCTGCTAAGTCACATCTGACTCTTTCGCTTCTCCATGGGCTATAGCCTATGAGGCTCCTCTGTCCATGGGATTTTCCAGGCAAGAATACTGGAGTGGGTTGCCATTTCCTTCTCCAAGGGATCTTGCCAACCCAGGAACTGAACCCGCATCTCCTGCATTGGCAGGTTTTGGGTTCTTTACCACTGAGCCACTAGGGAATGTAATTTTAGCAGTAGTTAATGACCTGAGTTACAGGCAGATATTTTACCATTTGAGCCACCCTAGGATTCTATATATAACACATAATCAATTCATATATCAAAGCACTGGTCATTAACTACTGCTAAAATTACATTCCCTAGAATCCCTCTGGCCAGGGATCAAACCCAAGTCCCCTGTGTTGCAAGGAAGAATCTTAATCACTGGACCACCAGGGAAGCCCATGTTCTACACTTTCTGCTTGTATTTTCAGCCAGTGACTTGGTCCAGTAAGCTTCAATATCTTGTTTGGTCTTTGATGTTATTAAGACAAATCTTTCTGCATGTTCTAATGTAATTTTAGCAGTAGTTAATGACCTGAGTTACAGGCAGATATTTTACCATTTGAGCCACCCTAGGATTCTATATATAACACATAATCAATTCATATATCAAAGCACTGGTCATTAACTACTGCTAAAATTACATTCCCTAGAATCCCTCTGGCCAGGGATCAAACCCAAGTCCCCTGTGTTGCAAGGAAGAATCTTAATCACTGGACCACCAGGGAAGCCCATGTTCTACACTTTCTGCTTGTATTTTCAGCCAGTGACTTGGTCCAGTAAGCTTCAATATCTTGTTTGGTCTTTGATGTTATTAAGACAAATCTTTCTGCATGTTCTCAACTTTTTTATTTGTTGCTAGTGAAAGAATTAGTTTGAAACATCTAGTCTGTCACTTAATAACCATGTTTAAAGAAACAGGAGCTATCTAGTGTTTTTCTCTTGAGTTACTGCATAATATTTTATCTAAGTGCATTCTTCCTAGGAGCAAGGGTGTATCATCCTTACTTTTAAATAATGGGCACCAATGATAGAAAATGCAATGACCTTCCTGATGGATTAAATCTCAGATTTAATGATATGGTTCTGAATACTCATCCAATTTCATTTCTAT
>SJYC01141393.1:0-28126 GCA_006408675.1 Madoqua kirkii | reverse complement strand
TCTGCTGTAGGTGACTCTGAGTTTTTCATTACCTAGGTGCTCGTTCCCAAGCTGCACACACATTTCCTGGAGAGGTTTGAGAGGATATTCTGTATCATGCGGTACACTGGACCAGTGTTCTCCAGAGATCCTTCCAACTCTAAGAGTCTGTGAGCTTCCCATCTTGGAATGCTTGATTTTTTAAAACTGTCTTATCTAAAATAATCTAATTAAATTGTAGATACTATCAGATTTCTTTATTTCCTTTCAAGTGCAAAGGTAACTTAATCATACTACTTAATTCTTAGTATATTATTTCTGCTGGCCTGTGTAAAGCTCTCCTATTTGTTTATTAGTTCAATTATTTAGAGGTGTCTTCTTATTTTCATGCAGCCTGCTATCATTTCTCTCACCCACATTAGACAAAATTCTAATGTATTCACTATATGTCTTTCCATTCATATGAAAAGCTGTATCCTTGCAAAATAGGCATTTGTTTTGCAAAATGCACACTGTTGCTTTACATGCATACATTTTCGATTTACACTAATGATATGGTACAATGTGCCTCACTCTATTTCTTTATTCACTAAGCACTCTGTCTTTACTCTGTTTAGTTCATTGTGATCACATCATATTTGACCTAGTCACTTTCTACCTCCATAAATAGAAGGACCCTTATCTATGCCCTTACTTACTGGTAAGTAAGGGTTTTGGCTGGTGTATTAGTTAAGGTTCCTTGAAAAACAGAACCCATAGGGTAAGTGTGTTTGTGTGTGTTAGTATATCAAGAAATTTACAATAAGGAATTGGTTGGTATGATTATGGATACTGAAAAGTTCCAAGTTCTGCAGGGGGAGTCACAGGCTGGAGAGCTGGGAGAGATGATGGCACAGCCCCAAGGTTCAGGATGAGCTGTTCAATTCTAGTCCAGAGGCAGGGGAAAAAAATGGATGTTCTAGTTTGGAGACTGACAGATAAGAAAAGTTCCATTTTACTGAAGAAGGGTTGGTCTTTTTGTCCTACCCAAGCCTTCATAGGATTGGATAAAGCCCACACATATTGTGGAGTGCAGTCTATCAATTTAAATGTTAATCTCATCCAGAAAGACCCTCACAAACACAACCAGAATGCTTGACAAATTCTGGGCATCCCATAGCCCAGTCAAACTGACATGTAAAATTAACTCTCACAGCAGGCAGAGCCAGGAGTGTGAATGCTAGGTCATGAAGTACATTTCCCCTGAATTTGATTGGGTACTGACAACTTACTCTCCTGGGTGGCAGCCTTAGTCCACTCCCATCCACAGTGAATCGGGGTTCTTCCTCCCAGGGTTCTTAATCCCTGGTAACACTTGGCATCACCCAGCTTTCTAATTTTCCAGTCTACATGGTTTAAAGAGATATCCCATTGTTGTTTTAATTTGCATTTTTCATATTACTAATGAGTTTGAACAGCTTGTCATATGCATGCTGTCTGGTTTCCTCTTCTCTAATTGTTGTTTTAATATGTTTAAATCTCTAATGTGTCTAAATTACCCCTCTTTCATTTGGTATTTATTTGTACTTTCTGATTTTTCTCGTTTAGTCTTGCCTGAGGTCTATCTTGTTAATCTTCTCCAAGAACAAATGTTGGGCTTTTAAAATCTTTTCTCTTGCCTTTGTGTGTTATTTCCAAATTCCCCTCATCTAATATTCCTCTTTTTCACCCTCCTTGAGAAGAGTGATGTTGGTTTATTCTACACAAGATCCCCCCAAAAGCACAGCAGAGAATGACACATATTAACAGATACAATATGTTTGTCAAACGACTGAATTAAAGAGCAAATACATCATCTTTGAAGTATATTGACTTATTCTATTTTTACACTGAGGTTTCTGCAGAGAAATGAGGATAGAATGACACAGGAATGAGCAGAGGAGAGAAATAGGAAGACTTCCCTGGTGGCTCAGACAGTAAAGCGTCTGTCTATAATGCACGAGACCCAGGTTCAATCCCTGGGTCGGGAAGATCCTCTGGAGAAGGAAATGGCAATCCACTCCAGTACTCTTGCCTGGAAAATCCCACGGACAGAGGAGCTTGGTAGGCAACAGTCCATGGGGTCACAAAGAGTCGGACTGACTGAGCGACTTCACTTTCACTTTCTTTCAAGGGGAGCTACAGTTTATATTTAACTTGACTCTCTGCCATGGTTTGACTTTATTACCAATTGCAAGCAGGCTTAAAAATGTTGGGAGCAAAGTAGGCAATTATCTCTCCAGATATTATACCTGTGGACCAGCATTCAGAATTTTTAATGCAACTATGTTTTTAGAGTAGTTTGGGTTCATAACACAATTGACGAGAAGGTATAAAATTGTCCTATACATCTCCTACCCCATGCATTCATAGCCTCTTCCCCTCCCCACCATTATCAGTATCTCCCACCAGAGTAATACATTACTTGTAATTATTGAGTCTAAACTAACACATCATTATCACATGAAGTCCACGGTTTAGAGTTCACACATGGTGTACATTTTATGGATTTGAACAAGAGTATAATTATATATATATATATAATTATGGTATCATAAAGAAGAGTTTCACTGACCTAAAACTCTTCCATTTTGTATATTCATTCCTCCTTCCCAGCAACCTTTAGCAAACAAACACTGATATTTTTACTATCTGTCTAGCTTTAGAACCAAATAGTAAAAAGTCTTTTCAGACTGACTTATTTCAATTAGAAATATTCATTTAAGAGTTATCCATACTTTAAAATATATGTATACTTATTTACTTTTGCTTGTGCTGGGTCTTTGTTGCTGTGTGTGGTCTTTCTCAGTTGCGGTGCATGGGCTTCTCCTTGCAGGGGCTGCCGCTGTTGCAGAGAACAGGCTCTACGGCACACAGGCTTCAGCAGCTGCCACACACGGGCTCAGTAGTTGCGGCTCCTGGGCTGCAAGCACGGGCTCAATAGCTGTGGAGCACAAGCTCAGCTGTGGAGCACGGGCTCAGCTGTGGAGCATGGGCTTAGTTGCTCCACAGCGTGAGGGATCTTCCCAGACCAGGGATTGGACATGTGTCCCTTGCATTGGCAGGCAGACTCTTATCCGTTGTACCACCAGGGAAGTCATCTCTGTACTTTTTGTGGCTTGGTAATTATTTGGTTTTAAGCACCAAATAATATTCCATTGTGTGGATATACCATGGTTTATCTACTCACTTAAACTGAAGGGCATCTTCTAAGTTTGGGTAATGAATAAAGCTGCTGTAAACATCCATGTGCAAGTCTGTGTCTGGACAGAAAGTTCCACCTTCTTTGGGTGCCAAGGAGTACAATGGCTAGCTCATACAGTAAGAGCGTGTTTAGTCTCTAAGACACTGATGAACTGTCTTCCAGTGTGGTTGTACCGTTTTGCATTCCCACGAGCAATGAACGAGAGTTCTTCTTGCTCCGTATCTTTGACAGTAAATGCTCTCAGTATCTTGGAGTGTATGAGATGGTTGGCCATTGTAACATCCAACAGCTGGTTGGAGGGCATCACTGACTCAATGGACATGAGTTTGAGCAAACTCCAGGAGACAGAGAAAGACAGGGAAGCCTGGCATGCTGCAGTCCAAGGGATCTCAAAGAATCGGACCTGACTCGGTGACTGAACAGCAGCAGCAAACAAGTGTATAGTGGCGTCTCATTATTTTAACTGCAATTGCTCTCGTGAAATATGATGTAGGACATCTTTTCAGATGCTTCTTTACAGTTTGTATATCAGTTTAACAAATTTGGAAGAGGCACTTCTTTGCTGCTGAAAAAATTCACTCATCAGGAATTGCTGTTTTTGAAGCACAGTCTATACCTTATATAGTCCTTAAAGCAATGGCTATTTTTTTAAAGTCAATTGGACATGATAATTAGCTCCATGTTTACATCATCCAAATTTGACTTATTTCAGCAAAAGCAGGATTTATTTTAGAATTCACCACATTTAAGCACTCAGAGCATCAACTGTGAAATCATTCAAGCCTTACTGTTTCTAGGCCTTTGAGCAGTCACACCTCAGAAGGAGACATATTAGCTATAGGAACCAGTAAATAGCCACTCCCATAACTGAGATGTTAATTTTCGGGAGTCATAATAACTGTTTCGCTTTAAAAACTTGGAGAATCAAATGAGATTTGGGAAAGTCTTAACAATTTGAACACAGTTGCAGTAGCAATTTATACCTAAGCAATGTATAAAACTTGGCATTTTTCTTTCTAAATTAATAGGATGGTTCATCCCCTCAAGCTGGGATTCAAAGAGAAAATGCAAAGATAATTCAGCAAAAGACAAACAACTGCAAAGTATCTTCCCCATATGGGGGTAACACAATGAGGCATCATTTCCCAGGGAAGGCATTATTTTTAATATTGCCAATGAGTGTGAATATCCATCTCAGACCTCCTAAGTTTAGTGAAAAACTGCTAATACCTCACTTCATCCCTTGCTCTTTACCTGATAGTCATCGAAGAGAAAATGTATTGACCTTCGTCAGTCCCCCACAACACAAACACTCTCTCTCTCTCTGTCTCACTCTCTCTCTCTCACACACTCTGATCAAGGGAAAAGTGGTCGGGGCTATATTGACAGTCAGCCCTGACACTTAATAATTAACCACAGTAAGTGAAATGTTGTGGTTCTGGTATCAGGAAATCTAGCTTCCCATGCTGACATCCTTAGCCAAAAACTAGCTTGTGATTGCTTTGCTTCAACTGTGCTCTTTAAATTAGCTGGACCCAGGACCATGTGAAGGGGAGAGAACAGAGCGCTCTGGCGACCCAGACAACGGGCTGCGCATGGCTATGACCTGATCCATGATCGGTGTCTAGAGGCTTAGTCTTTGAAGACCAATACCCATTTTGTCACTGGCAGTGATAAAATCAATCTCAGGTTGACATGCATTCTGAATTGAAATTTTTTATTTAGGTGTATTTTGTCCAGGCAAGAATACTGGAGTGGGTTGCCATTCCCTTCTCCAGGGGATCTTCCAGACCTAGGAGTCACACCTGGGTCTCCTGCATTGCAGGCAGATTCTTTACCATCTGAGCCACCAGTGGGAATCTCCATATTCATAAACATAAAATGCAAACTCACTCATGTCCAGGTGGGAATAGGTTTAAAGGAAGACCTAGTCCCGTAACAATAGAACACAAACTAAGCAAGATGGTCTATAGTTTTGAATAGAGGCAACTTTTTGTTGTTGTTTCTCTTTAGTTGTTAAGTCATGTCCTACTCTTTTGCGACCCATGGACTGTAGCCCACCAGGCTCCTCTGTTGGTGGGATTTCCCAGGCAGGAATACTGGAGTGGGTTGCCATTTCCTTCTCCAGGTGATCTCCTTGACCCAGGGATTGAACCCGTGCCTCCTGCATTTGCAAGCAGATTCTTTACCACTGAGCCTCCAAAGAAACCCAGGGACAACTTTAGGGTATTCCAGAATCAGCCACAAAGAAAGAAACTGCTAAATATTCTTTATCTTAGAAGAGGAATGCAAAATTAAGAAAGATGGAGACCATCCAAAGGACAATATTATCATGAACATCCATTTAAAAAATAAAAAGCGTGGGTCAACACAGCATGTTTGCACAGTTATTGGACAATGGGAATGCAGATGCAGTTATATTCTGCTATGTATAGTCTGTGCTGCATGTAAAATTGCCTACTCGAGTGCTTAATAAAATCTCAAGTTCTTCTAAGTGAGAAGACCACCAACACATAAACCACCAACACAATACTGATATTAAAATAAAGATGACAAAAACAATAAATCCAAAATACTGCTCTGTGCAGTACAGTTTGGCAGCCTTATGAGAAGACCCATAGTCTCTGGTGACCTGTATTCAAAAAAGGACTCCTCAGGAATGCTATGTTGTCCTGGGGACAGGGAAGCTCCGCCAGGAATCTGAGTGCTGCTGATGACCAGGACATTTGCTCTCTTCTGCTCTCACGGCGATCAAGCAAGGAGAATAGGAACTTAGACATGTCAAACATGCAATGTATTTGAAGCTATAGTTCATTTATTGATACTTTTTTTCCCAGTACTAAGAATGTTGGGCTTCCCTAGTAGCTCAGTAGTTTAAAAAAAAAAAAAATTGCTTGCAATGCAGGAGATGCGAAGGAGACAAAGGTTTGAACCCTGGATCAGGAAGATCTGCTAGAGGAGGAAATGGCAACTTACTCCAGTATTCTTGCCTAGGAAATCCCAGGGACAGAGGAACCTGGCAGGCTACAGTCCATGGCATTGCAAATAAAAATGTTAGTGAATTTATATTTTCCCCATTCTGTAGATGTTTCTAAGACTTCTAAGAAAGAAATATTTCCACAAAGATGATCCATCTAAGCTAGTGACCTGGGAACCCCAAAGGTAAGGTACAAGAGTGACGTTAAGAGGCAGAAATTTTAAAGACAGAAACTTTTCTGCCATAAGGATAGTGTCATCTGCATATCTGAGGTGATTGGTATTTCTCCCGGCAGTCTTGATTCCAGCTTGTGCTTCATCCAGCCTGGCATTTCTCATGATGTACTCTGCATAGAAGTTAAATAAGCAGGGTCACAATATACAACCTTGACATACTCCTTTCCCAATTTGGAATCAGTCTGCTGTTCCATGTCCAGTTCTAACTATTGCTTCTTGACCTGCATACAGATTTCTCAGGAGGCAGATAAAGTGATCTGGTATTCCCATCTCTTTAAGAATTTTCCATAGTTCGTTGTGATGCACACAGTCAAAGGCTGCATAATGAATAAAGAAGAAGTAGGTATTATTTCTGGAACTCTCTTGATTTTTTGATAATTCACCGGATGTTGGCAATTTGATCTCTGGTTCCTTTGCTTTTTCTAAAACCAGCTTGACCATCTGGAAGTTCACGATTCACATACTGTTGAAGCCTGGCATAGAGAATTTTAAGCATTACTTTGCTAGCATTTGAGATGAGTGCTATTGTGTGGTAATCTGAGCATTCTTTGGCATTGCCTTTCTTTGGGATTAAAATGAAAACTGACCTTTTCCAGTCCTGTGGCCACTGCTGAGTTTTCCAAATTTGCTGCCATATTGAGTGCAGCACTTTCACAGCATCACCTTTTAGGATTTGAAATAGCTCAACTGGAATTCCATCACTTCCACTAGCTTTGTTCATAGTGATGCTTCCTAAGGCCCACTTAACTTCTCATTCCAGGATATCTGGCTCTAGGTGAGTGATCACACCATCGTGGTTATCTGGGTCATGAAGATGTTTTTTGTATAGCTCTTCTGTGTATTCTTGCCACCTCTTCTTAATATCTTCAGCTTCTGTTAGGTCCATACCATTTCTGTCCTTTATCGAGCCCATCTTTGCATGAAATCTTCCTTTGTATCTCTAATTTTCTTGAAGAGATCTCTAGTCTTTCCCATTGTATTGTTTTCCTCTATTTATTTTTTATTGATCACTGAGGAAGACTTTCTATCTTTCCTTGCTATTCTTTGGAACTCTGCATTCAAATGGGTATATCTTTCCTTTTCTCCTTTGCCTCATGTATTACTTATTCACTTTGCTGTACACCTGAAACTAAGAAAACAGTGTAACTCAACTACACTCCAGAAAATTTAACTAAATAGATAAAAATATTGAGTAGAGGCCCGATCCCCAATGACTCAAGCAGTAAAGAATTTGCTTGCAGTGCAGGAGACATAGGAGATGCAGGTTCTATCCTTGAATCAGGAGGATCCCATGGAGGGGGACATGGCTACTCACCCCAGTATTATTGCCTGGAAAATTCCACAGAGGAGCCTGGTGGGCTACAGTCCATGGAGTCACGAAGAGTTGGACCCTACTGAGCCTGCACGCATGCACTGAGTATTCTGTAGACTTCTGATTACTGGATGTACTGATTATAAAAATAATGAGTATCAGAAATCTCAATATCACCGATACTAAAAGATGGAAACAAAGAGTATCTGTGTTGAGAGTGTTCTTGAAAAGTCCTTCCCACCCACAGGAACTTGTACACAGGTTAAAATCAACAAAGTATTTGTGAATCTTCCTGAATAATGTGAAATACCTTGTAATGTGAAATACCTTGTTAATCGTTATCATGGAAATCAAAGAAGCTTGCTTCTCCTTAACCTTTTACTAAATCCTCTTTTTTGTCACATCTCTTGTGGTGATACTGACCACTGGCTTTCTGGATGAAGCCCTCTTTCAGTGGATGGCCTGCAGGGTTCCTCAAGAACAGCTTAAATGCTGAAACACTCCCTCCTATTTTCCTATTCGCTGATCTGTCAATCTCTCAAAAAGGCTCTCCTGTTTCCAAGATGAATAAAAATAATAATCAAGATGTATATTGTTAAAAATAAGAATTAATTTTCTCATTTGAGAGAATCCATGACCCAGGTTATGGAGAAAGGAAATGAGCAGTTTGAAATCTTAGCAAATTCTTGGGTGATTTGCCCCATGAGGTGCCCAAGTGTCTCTAATCCAGGAGGGCAGGTGGGAGAATGAGAAAAACAAGCAGGGTCTAGATCCGTGAGCATTGGAGATTTTGCTCTCCAATTTTGCTCATTTGACTTGTTTGTTCCGTTTTGTGATATTGCAGCTCCAGTGTCCTCGAACAATGTCTTCTTCAGTCCTTTTGTACGTTGGATAAGTGACTGGTAATCTGAATTGATGAAGTACAAATGATATTTCAGCACTGGCAAGTTAAACATAGTATTTGGAGTGGACAAAGGTAAGCGTTACCACAGCCAACTCTTCAGCCTCTGGGGAAATAACTTCAACATTCTGAGCCTCAGTTCCCTGGTCTCTTAAATGAATACATAACACCTTCTTCATAGATTATTTTTTATTAGTATTAAAAGAGGTGATAAAAGAATATTTGAAAGCCCATGGTGTAGCATAAATGCTCAGGTGAGGCTTGTATTTCTGCCTTGTGAGGCCCCAGCCAGTCATTGCAGATCCTGCCTGGCCTTGGATCCTGAGACTGCTGCCCTGGGTGTTATCTGTCACTTTCCTGCTTCAAGTTCATTACTACCCATGGTGTGAATATGCTTCTATTGGGCCACATACCATGGAGACGGTACACTCCTAAAACAGATTTGGGAGTCACAGAGCCTAGAGCTTGACACCTGGATCCATTCAGTACTAGCCTCGTGGCCTTAAGCAAGTGATTTAAACACTCTGAATCTTGTTTTTTTTTTTTCTTTTTTAATATAAAAGAATAAATAAGTGGACTTGGCACACAAACAAGTATTGGTTACTTTGCATGATTAGTATGAAAGGTAAATACATTTTCATTTTTTTTTAACAAACTTTATTTTTTATAGTCATCTTAGGTTCACTGCAAAATTGAGAGGAAGATATGGACAGTACACATATACTCCCTGCCCCTACACGTGCACAGCCATCCCTCTATCAACATCTTGCACCAGAGTGGCACATCCATTAAAACCAATGACCCTACGCTGATGCATCACCATTGCCCCAGACCCATAGTCTACTTTAGAGCTGATTCTGGGTGTTGGGTTTTGACTGGTGAATAACGACAGATCCACCATTGTAGTATCATCGAGAAGAGTTTCACTGCCCTAGAAATCCTCTGGGATGTGCATATTCATCTCTCCTTTCCTCAGCCCCTGGCAACCACTGACCTTTTCACTGTCTCTAGCTTTGCCTTTTCTAGAATGTCATGTCGTTGGAGCCGTGCAGTGGGTGGCCTTTTTGGAGTGGCTTCTTTCACTTAGCAACATGCATGTAAAGTTCATCTATACTTGCAGCTTGATGGCTCATTTTTTAGCACTGAAAAATATTCCCTTGTCTGGATGTGCCACAGTTTATTTATTCACTCACATACTGAAGGACATCTTGGTTGTTCCTAAGTTTCTAAGTTTTGCTTTTCAAAATTCACATGCAGTTTTCTTGAGTTGGTATAAATTTTAACTCCTGTGTATAAATACCAAGGAGCAGATTGTGGCATGCTAATGGTAAGAGTATTTTTAGTCTTTCAAAGAACCGCAAAACTGTCTTCTGATGTCGCTGTACCATGTTGCATTCCCAGCAGTAAGTGAGAGTTTCTGTTGATCCACAACCTCACTAACACTGGGCGTGGTCAGTGTTCTGGCATTTGGCTGTTCTATCAGGTATACAGCGGTATCTTATTGTTGTTTTAACTTACTAATTCCCTAATGACATATGATGTTGAATATCTTTTCAAATGCTCATATGCCATCTGTATACCTTCTTTGGTGAGATCTTTTTCAAATTTTTTGTCCATTTTTAAGTTGGATTCTTCAGAGAGGTTAAATCAGTTGTTGAAGTCCATGAAGTTAGTACCTAACAGACTGACATATATACACTACTGTATACAAAATAGGTAACTACTAAGAACCTAATGTATAGCATAAGCAACTCTACTTAATATTCTGCAATGACCTGTATGGGGACAGAATTTTAGAAAGACTGGATATGTGTGTAACAGATTCACTTTGCTGTACAAAAGAAACTTCTACCAAAACACTGGAAGTCAATTATGCTCCAGTAAAATTAATTTAAAAAATGTAGTATCTAACTGAGCCAGGGGTTTAAATTCAAGCCTATGTGACTCCCAAATCCATTCTAGCAGCACACAGTCTCCATGGTTTGTGGTTCAATAGAGGTACACATATACATATCAGACCAGTTACGTGTATATAATAAAATGGCTATATAAAAATATACACATGTATACATGCATATATGTCTATATATATATATATCATGTACTATACAATTCTTTATTGCATCTCACCCACTGAAATGGAAGTTCCATGTGGGCAGGGATCTTGTCTCATTAACTACAATACTCCTAGCACCTAGAGGACTACCTGGCCCAGTGTGAAAGAGGTACTTTATAGTCTTTTAATAGTTCTTCTAACAGTTTTGTTAAGGTGTTAGTGATAGCTGTTCTAGGCTTTTCTACAAATGCTTATTGATCAAATGAATACGTAAAGGAGACAGTAGTTCTTTTGGGCTTGTAACAGTATTATGTTGACATTTCTTCCTTCCCAATGGTATTAAAATTTACTGTATTGACCATGGAGTTTTCAAATCTGGTATGCAGGTAAGAGTTCTTCATTCATGAAGAAGTCTGACTTCCCAGGATAATATGTGTGCAGGAGGAAGAGAGGGAAGGTATTATCATAATGCAAAATAATCATCACCTTTTTCAGAGATCAGCTTAAAAAGTCTGCCAGAATGGTTGCTATTTCAGACTATATTGATGGACCTCCAATAACTATAATCAAGTTTTTTCATCCTTAAGGAGAAGCAAGTGATCAATGACATTTTTCTAAGGTTTCTCATGATTGTGTAGCAGAATGCATCTCTCAAATGCTGTAATTTGTGAGGACTTCAAGAGAAGCCTTAATGAGGGTTTAGAGACAAGCAAACTGGGTAATCATCACTTAGCTGACAAAAAAAGTGTTAACATATCTAAAAAGGCCACAGGTTAATTGAAATTTGGCAAAGTGAAAGCCCTGTTTAGGGTATTTTTCTTGCCACAAATTGGAGGATATTAGATTTACTTCTTAAACCTCCTATCAATGTATCTCTGCTCATGTCTCCTCTGTTCACATGCCTTGGTTTATATTTCCAAAAATACGTGGGAGAGAAAGTGGAAGAGGAAGCCAGAAGGGTTCTCTTAAAAAGTTCTTGGACTTAGTCTAAATATTTAGTATAAAATAATACACACTCATAATACAAAATTTGTAAAACATAAAACTAGAGAAAAAAGGAGGATAAAAATGCAGATCTCTACACCAAAATCACAAGATGCAAACATTTTGATGTATCTCAGCTTATATTTTATATATGCATACCTTTAGCATATTTTAGATTTTACTCTTTAGATTTTACAGTTTAGAATCTTTTAAAAACTTAGTCAAGAGATGGTCATCATCCTTGTACATTTTGATGGTTAAATAATACATCAGAACCACATTTTAATTTAAGCGATCATTTTCTTATTACTGAGAATTTCTTTTGCACTTTCATTAATTCTTCATTGAACAATTTTGCGACTCTTTGTTTCCAAACTGGTATAATGTTCTTACTCAAGAGTCCTACCAGGAGAATATACACATCAAAAATTCTGATCAAATTTTAAATTCTGTTCTGAAATTTCTGGAATTTTTCTTTTCAAAAACTTTGGACCACATGCTTTTACCTCCTTTACTAGAAATGCAAATCAATTCCTCTCTGGCTTGAGTCTTTCATCGAATATATGTCATTACCTTGACATTGATCTTTATCCCTGTCCACAGTAGATGGGACTTGGGTCAACCTAATAAAAATCTTTCTTATTTTCTGCATTATATTTTGTTCTAAAATGTAACTGGGGTTGGGCCCAGAGGTGGGTGCCAGCATTGGCTGGAATCACGTGACATGCAAGCTGAAGGCCATGGGTACAAGTACGCAGAAACCAAAAGAGGAAATAGGGAGTTTGCAGAAGAAGTCAGTTTCACTGAAACAAGAAGTTGTGTGGTCCCTGGAACAGGAGGAGCCTGAGATAGATGATCATGTCAGTGGCCTAGAGGGTTTACACTCCCATGAGGTCTGACTGCACTTTCCCTTCTTTTTATAATCAACTCCTATTTCCTTAAGTGTTTCTGATTGTGTTTCTGCTCTTTGCAACAGAAAATCCCTAGCAAAGCATATGTCAGTGCCAAAAGGGACAGCATTTTGTACATAACTGTTTCCAATTTCTCAAGAGATTTCAGAGAAGCCAAGTATACTGGATTTGGGTTTATTGCTTCCAGGCTCCCATTGACTCGAGTGGCTTTTTCAATCTCTAAATATAAACTAACACACTCTCTAAGTGTAAACTAACACACACTATGTGTGTTATATATATATGTATTTGTGTATGTATGAGTGTGCATATATGTATAACTCACATATATGCATGTACATGTATATCTCAAAAAACATATATGCCATACAGACACATTCATGACTAGTTTTTGGATGGTAAAACTCAACAAAGATTTGAGGAACAATGTTGGTTCCCTACAGGCATACTTCAATGTTATCGCCTAAGCTTCAGGATCCTTGAGAGAGAGACTATGGGAAGCAAGTCTATAACTATCAGGTTGGGAAATACTGTAAAGGAATGTAGCAAGTCATAACCTAGAGAAATGCAAAATTAGCTTCCGAGGAAAGGGCCAGGGAGGGTGATGATGTACCATTAAAATAAAGCACATCATAAAGCATTAACATGGCACAAGGTAGTATTTATGCATCTGAATTCGCAGCCACGTGTCTACAGGGAAGGAGGAGCTTGCCTGTTCTGATTCCACAGTGTGATTCTGTCTTGCGTGCGGCAGGGACAGCCCGTGTGCCCTCTCATGTGCAGTAGCCACAGCAGCTCTTCATGGGGGAGATGAACGTGCTTCTAACTGTGAGGACAGGTGAGGCAAGGCTGGCTGTTGGCCTGCTGTTCCTCTGTTGGCAGCTAAGAGAATTAGGAGGTGCACCTGGGGCCACTCTGACCCAGAGGCCACGCTCCTTCCCCTCCTCCACTGGACTTACACGTTTCCACTACCACTAAACCTGGAAATGGAAAATGGTTCTGTACTTAGGGTCTTTTCTGACTTATCCTTAGGCTAAACACATTTTGTAGGGTTTATTTTCCTCTGGTCAAGGATTGGAACCTATTCCTCACTCAACTTGTCATTATTCCCTCAACTCCCACCTTCCCAGCCTTCCTAACTTCTGAAATTGCAGATTTTTACAGAAGACATTCAGATGGCCAAAACACTCATGAAAAGATGCTCACATTCACTAATCAGCCGCGAAATGCAAACCAAACTATGTATCACTTCATACCAATCAGGACAGTCATCATCAGAAAGTCTACAAATAATACAAGTTGGAAAAAAGGGAACCCTCTTACACTGTTGGCGGGAATGTAAATTGGTGCAATTACTAAGGAGAAAAGTATGGAGGTTCCTTAAGAAACAAACATTAGAGCTACCACATAGTCCAGCAGGCCCATTTCTGTACATGTATCTGGAAAAAAACATAATTCAAAAAGAGGGAGAGGGTGGGATGATTTGGGAGAATGGCATTGAAACATGTATGCTATCATGTAAGAAACGAAGTGCCAGTCTATGTTCAATACAGGATACAGGATGCTTGGGGCTGGTGCACGGGGATGATCCAGAGAGATGATATAGGGTGAGAGGTGGGAGGGCGTTTCAGGATTGGGAGCTCGTGTACACCTGTGGCTGATTCATGTCAATGTATGGCAAAGCCAATACAGTGTTGTAAAGTAGAATAAAGTAAAAAACAACAACAACAACATACACCCCAGTGTTCATTGCACCACTATTTGCAATAGCCAAGACATGGAAGCAACCGAAACGTCCATCAACAGATGAGCAAGTAGAGATGTGGTACACACGCGCACACACACACACACACACACACAAACACAGTGGACTATTGCTGTCGCACTGTGTCCAGCTCTTGTGACTCCACAGATTGAAGCCCGCCAGGCTTCTGTCCATGGTATTCTCCAGGCAAGAAAACTGGAGTGGGCTGCCATTTTTTTTTCCAGGAGCTCTTCCTGACCCAGGGATCAATTCTACATTTCTTGCTGGTGTCTCCTGTATTTCAAGCAGACTCTTTACTGCTGAGCCACTAGGGAAGCCCCAATGGACTCAGTCATAAAAGAGAATTAAGTAATGCCATTTGTAGCAACGTGGGTGGACCTAGAGACTGCCATAATAAGTGAAGTAAGTCAGACAGAGAAAAACAAATATCATATGATATTGCTTATATGTGGAATCTAAAAGAAAATATACAAATGACCTTATACACAAAACAGAAATAGACCCATAGACATAGAAAACAAATTAATTGTTATCAAAGAGGAAAGGGGAGGGGAACAGATTAGGAATTTGGTAGCAATTTATTCACATCATTATGTATAAAATAGAGAACCAGCAAGGATCTGCCATATAGCACAGAGAGCTCTAATCAGTAGTCTGCGATCACCTACAAAGAATCTAAAAAATAAATCCATGTACATATGTGAAACTGAGTCACTTTGCTGGACACTTGAAACTAATACAACATTGTAAATCAATTATACTTCAATAAAAAATAAAAAAAGAAATAACAGAATTTTGAGACTAAGATATATAGTCATTAAGATAAAAGGCTGAAGAGACCATACTCTGAAAACAGGAGTTTCGCGAACTAGGTTCACCTTAGGACAACCTCGTGCTGACAGTAAGAGAATGAAAGCAAAGGAGGAAGAAGAAAGACGCTCCGGTTGTCTTTCCTTGTTCAGGATTTTGCTCTCTGCCCCACGAGTGTCTTCCCCTCTCCCAGATTCTGTGACATGTTTCTATAGTATTACTATATAGTCTCATCCATTCATCTACCTCTGGGTTCAAGGGAAAATTCTCATCACTGACTTTTCTTCCCATGAAACTTTTATTTTCAGGTTCAAGTAAACTGATGTTCATTTTCAATTCTCCACATAGTCTGCCCAGCACACTCATTTGATGTGCTCCATCTATAAGATACACAGCCCCACAGTTGGTGAGATAGAGTGTAGTTACTGAAACGAAAGGCAAACCAGGGAGAAGAAAAAAATCACTGCAGCCCCACCTCACCCTGTTTCCAAAGGGTCAGACTGGAATTTATCCTCCAAAATATTCTCTTAGGCTTTATCTTACCCTGGGGCAAGTCTTAGATAGCGGTCTGCAGAGATGCCAGAATGAATTTTCCATCAATAATAAATTCCACTTTATCATACTTCTGTATTCGTTTACTGGGGGCTTACCTGGTGGCTCAGATAGTAAAGAATCTGCCTGCAATGTGGGAGACTTGGGTCTGATCCCTGGGTTGGGAGGATCCCCTAGAAAAGGAATGCCTACCCACTCCAGTATCCTTGCCTAGAGAATTCCATGGACAGAGGAGCCTAGCAGGCTACAGCCCATGGGGTCACAAAGTGTTGCCCTTGACTGAATGACTAACACTTTCATTTTCATTTATTCAGTCATTGAACAAACATTTACTGAGTGATGTTTTATGTACTGGGCACTATGCAAGTTGCTTAGGGAAAAGATACAGAATTTTTAAGATACAGTCTGGCTGTTGCAGGAAGAAAGAGACGAAACAATCACAGGGCAGGGAGAAAGGGCTTCTGATGGAGACTCTGGGGCACCCTCGTGGGGCTCGTCCCAAAGGGTATCTGAAGAGATTTAGCCAAAGCGGACACTTGATTTGGCACCTGCAGAACAGAGAGACTCATGTGCCAAAGCCTGTGTATTTGCAGAACCAGGGAGGATGAGGAGGCCTGATTCTTTTAGTGACACATAGTGGTACCAGAGGTTGTGGGGAGGCTGTGGTGAGCAGCACAAAGACCGGAGTACAGCTACATGCCCGGGGAAGCAGGAGGCGAGGGCCATGTCACAGAGGGCCTTCTAAGTGCCGTGAGAGCTTAAACTCTACCACCCCTACACCCCCGCCAATAACTGGCAGAGGCGCGACAATGCCAACACAGCTGCATCACTGTGGCCTCCAGGATGCACTGTCCCTGGCCCAGGACTCATTATAGGCAGTAGATGTAAAATTCCAGATCCTATAAGCTCCAGGAGGGGGCTCTAAATTCCTAGTTTGAAGGAAAAAATAAAAGGAGAAAAGAGAATCTTGTTTTGCTGCTTATTAACTGTGAGGTTAGAACAAATAAATTAACTCTCTCATTCTCTATTTATTTGCATACTGAGGGTGAACTGGACTGCCTCATGGGTAAATATCTAGTATATAAAATGCCTTGCTTGCTGTCTTCTCGGAGATAAAGCTTGCTGTGATATTTACCAAAATTCCCTCATTGTCGCCTCCTACGCAGGCCTTCCATCTCTGTCAAATGCTGAGCTGTGGAGTGGCAAAAGCCCCATCCCCAGCAGCAGGGTATAGCTTGGGTCAGTGTCTGAAGGGAAAGTGAGAGTTCAGCTTTAGTGGGTGTGGGTGTGAGGTTTGTATCAATCTATCCTATTCTGTGTTTGGGGGGCATGATGAGAAGCATCCCAGATGGCTTGGGGAAAGCCAAATGTAGAAGGAGCTGGGTTTCCAATTCATTTCTCATGACTGCTGTAATAAATCACCCCCAGATAAGCAGCTTAAAAAATACACATTTATTCTCTTATGGTTCTTAGTGGGTAAAAATCAAAGAGATCATGCTTTCTCTGAAAGCTCTCTGGGACATCTGTTCCTTGCCTTTGCACAGTTCCAGAGGCTGTCCAGATTTCTTGGCTACTGTCTTCTTCGATCCTTGAAGTCCATAGCACAGCATCCGAAATCCAGGTCTCTCTGTTAAAATCATGGTGGTGCCTTCTCTCTTCTAAGTACTCAAATGTCTCTCTCCTTTCATATAAGGACACCATGATCATATTTAGACCCCAAGGGGATAATGCAGGATAAACTCCCCCAGCTCAAGTTCTTTAAATTGATCAATATCTACCAAGCCCGTTTTGCAATTTAAGGTAACAGAGATGGGTATACCAGACCACCTGACGTGCCTCTTAGGAAATCTGTATGCAGGTCAGGAAGCAACAGTTAGAACTGGACATGGAACAACAGACTAGTTCCAAATAAGAAAAGGAGTACGTCAAAGCTATATGTTGTCACCCTGCTTATTTAACTTATATGCAGAGTACATCATGAGAAACGCTGGACTAGAAGAAACACAAGCTGGAATCAAGATTGCCAGGATAAATATCAGTAACCTCAGATATGCAGATGACACCACCCTTATGGCAGAAAGTGAAGAGGAGCTAAAAAGCCTCTTGATGAAAGTGAAAGAGGAGAGTGAAAAAGTTGGCTTAAAGCTCAACATTCAGAAAACTAAGATCATGGCATCTGGTCCCATCACTTCATGGGAAATTGATGGGGAAACAGTGGAAACAGTGTCAGACTTTATTATTTGGGGCTCCAAAATCACTGCAGATGGTGATTGCAGCCATGAAATTAAAAGACGCTTACTCCTTGGAGGAAAAGTTATGACCAACCTAGATAGCATATTCAAAAGCAGAGACATTACTTTGCCAACTAAGATCCATCTAGTCAAGGCTATGATTGCAGCCATGAAATTAAAAGACGCTTACTCCTTGGAGGAAAAGTTATGACCAACCTAGATAGCATATTCAAAAGCAGAGACATTACTTTGCCAACTAAGATCCATCTAGTCAAGGCTATGGTTTTTCCTGTGGTCATGTATGGATGTGAGAGTTGGACTGTGAAGAAGGCTGAGTGCTGAAGAATTGATGCTTTTGAACTGTGATTTTGGAGAAGACTCTTGAGAGTCCCTTGGGCTGCAAGAAGATCCAACCAGTCCATTCTGAAGGAGATCAACCCTGAGATTTCTTTGGAAGGAATGATGCTAAAGCTGAAACTCCAGTACTTTGGGCACCTCATGCGAAGAGTTGACTCACTGGAAAAGACTCTGATGCTGGGAGGGATAAGGGGCAGGAGGAGAAGGGGACGACCGAGGATGAGATGGTTGGATGGCATCACAGACTCAATGGACGTGAGTCTGAGTGAACTCCGGGAGATGGTGATGAACAGGGAGGCCCGGTGTGCTGGGACTCATGGGGTGGTAAAGAGTCGGACATGAGTGAGCGACTGAACTGAACTGAACTGATTCACAAATTCCAGGGTTTAAGACCTAGATATCTTGGGGGTCACTCTTCAGCCCTCCAGAGTTCCTCTAATGAGTAAAGCCTGGGGAACCAAGGAGCAGAGTAGGGACTGAGGTAAGGAGAGTGAAGTACTCAGAGCCTGAGACTTAAGGAGTCCCTCATTTTCAGGATTATCCAGAGGGAGGGATCTGCTCCTGAAAATGAATGTGCCTTTAAATTTTGTGCTCTAGATGCCTTACTCACCTTAACTTAGTCTGGATCCTGTCTTGGAGTAGCAAAGAGAACTGGAGAAAAATTAGGTGGGGCTATGTCTAAGCAGCTGGAGAAGGCAATGGCACCCCACTCCAGTATTCTTGTCTGGAGAATCCCAGGGATGGGGGAGCCCAGTGGGCTGCCATCTATGAGGTCGCACAGAGTCAGACACAACTGAAGCGACGCAGCAGCAGCAGCAGCAGCAGCAGCAGCAGCAGCAGGTCTAAGCAGCAGACTTGAGACAGTCCAATAGAGCTCCTGCTGGTTCCAAGAGCTGGGACGTGTTTGCCTGAGTGACTGACTGTGTGTGTGTGAGGGCACTGAGTAAGAGACAGGGAGGAAGCCACAGAGCAGTGGAATGACTGCCCTTGACCGCAGGAGTAAATAGCACCCCTCTCTAGGAACTCCCCAGAATGTGGTTTCCATGCAATCTTGAAGCAGCCTTGCTTCTGTCTGGGAATGGGCCTGCAGGCCAGATGGGGGAAGGGACTTGTCTGAATCTGCACCATGGATACCACTGAGGACCAGATGACTACCCTTAGAAGGTACACGCAGCAGGGAAAAGTGATGAGACGATCACTATTAAATGGTATCTATTAAAACAAGTCCTGGGGAATGAGTCCTTGAGGCAGAAACGAAAGGCAGATGTGACACGTCATGGATGGACCCACATGGACCCACATCCAGTGTCTTGTCTGTGAGTCCCACGAGCAACGATGCTCCAGGCCTCCTGGCTGCCCTGCTAAGACCAGGGGCTTCTGGTGCACCATTTATTCTGGAACTCCAGTCGCTGAGAAACTCAAGGAAGAATGACCCCTTCCCTGGTCCCAGGCCTGACTGTCTTCCTCCATACCTCCTCCTCTCCTCCCTCACATACCCCCAGCCAGTAGGACAGTGACTCATGCTAATTATACAGTCATAGGAGAAGAAAAAAAACACACACTTTTTTTTTTCTCCCTACAGCAGCTGGGGCTTTCTATTTATTTGTCCGCTATTTATAACTCACTCAGACAAGGAGGTCTTATCTCCTCCCACCACCATTTCTCCAAATGAAATTTCTCTAGGGTCGATCCAGTTCTATCTAAATTGGCTGGATAGAGGAGCACAACATATACAATCCATACCGAAAGAGATAAGGCTTTCTCCTTGTACTTGATATAAAAATAACCAACTGGCAAAATGAGCATGGATAGGGAAAAATTAATTTACTCCCCTGCCTAATTAGTAGATACAGGATAGATGTATCTGCTTAGCTCCCTAATTATAATAATACTTAGCAGTTACATGAAACTCTTCATCATAAGAAATACCACCCTCTTCTGACACGAAATAATTAATCTTCCGTACTCCTATGTGAGCATCTTATCTGAGCAACAGAAATGTCACGAGGTTGGAGGAGAGCAGGAAAATCAGAGTGGGGTGCTGAGACAACCCCTTATCATTAAGGCAGGAGCTGCTCCCTGTGTGCCAATCCCCCAGCATCAGAACCGGCCCAGGGACAATCTGTCCACTGCAGCCAGCTCAGGGCTCTGCCGGCTGTAGCAGGTAATTCACCAGCAAGTCCCAGGGTCTGCAGATTCTAGCCTACCTGGCTGTGCAGCTGGAATCCGCCTCCCAACGTGAAAGAGGCCACGGTGGGCCCAAGCAGAGGAGCAGCTTCCAGGCACTACGCTGCAGCGAGGGGCCGTCACGGAGGAGCCTCCTGGGTGCCTTCCGTCTCTTCCTGGGCTTTCTGCACCACCCCTGACTCGGCATGCACTCGCTCAGTGCTGCACTGTGCTTGGCAAGTCGCTTCAGTGCCCTCTGATTCTGACCCTACGGACGGTAGCCTGCCGGCTCCTCTGTCCACGGGATTCTCCAGGCAAGAACACTGGAGGGGGTTGCCATGCCCTCCTCCAGGGGATCTTCCCGACCCAGGGATCGAACCTACGCCTCTTATGTCTCCTGCACTGGCAGGCAGGGTCTTTACCGCAAGTGCCCCCTGGGAAGCCCTCACTCAGCCCTACTTTTTCCTGTTTCCTGGAGTGGGATACAACTCCTGGCCCATCTCCCGTCAAGTCAGAGTTCCTGGTAAGCCCTATGACTCTCACCTTCACCAGGAAACAGAAACTTCTTTGCCTCTAGACCCCATGGCCTCATCATCCCCTAACCTGGGATCAGATGTCTTAAGCAGATATATTTTCAGCCTCCCGTAGAGTAGTGTTTGCTGTTCCGCCCTCCTGAATTTGCTGCTCCCATGCTCCTGCTTGCCACTCTTGGGAAGGGGGTACACCATCTTCTCCCCAGCTCAATCCCACGCCTTCTTCAGCCTGCTTCTCCTCCCCCTGGGCAACCTCAGTGTGCCCCTGGACTGTACCATGGCGGCCAGGGCAGCTGCCTTTGTCCATGCCCAGGACTCGGGCTGTGACGAAGCAGATGCGTGCCCTGTCTCCCTGCCCCTCACACTTGAAACTTGCCAGAAGCTCCAGGAGCCCTCCTGGTCTCCAGATATTGAAAGCATGTTAGTATTATAAAAGAAAGTAAAAAAAAATCCAATACAATTATCATTGTATTTGGTGCTTAATAGACCTTCAGTGAAGTTTGTTTAAAAAATTACATTTTAAATGATTTTCCTAGGCCTTATTTTTTGTGACTTTCAGAAAAACACACACACACACACCAAAAAACCCACACACAGCCAAGCGATGAAGAACAGCTACAACTATGTGCTCTTGCCTTTATCTTGTAGACAGGGGTGGGGAAAAGGAGAGCAATAAAAACAATCGTTACTTAAATTGAAACTTCAGTGTCTTTTTATTTTTTTCGTTACTTTTATAAACATAATAAGCCATACAAATATTGCTTACATTTAAAATTTGTTAAAGCTCAAAGCTACTATAATGAGATAAGAATTATAAGTTCTAATTATATGCTTTGAGGCAATGTAATTATGCAACAGTTTTGGGGGAAAATGAATGCGACATAACAGATCTTCTTTCTCATTTTCTTAATTTTGGGCTTTATCCTTAACCAAGGAAGAAGATCCAACTCCTACCAATTATTTCTCCACAGTTCAACTAACAATGCATCTCTGGTTAAATCATATGGGTTCAGAAAAGGAAAGAGGCAAAGAAATGGACATATTTGTTACATCTGCTCACAATATGCCTATGATGGGATGACTTTTTTGTTTTGTTTTTATTGCAATATAATTCCTTTATAATGTTGTGCTAGTTTCTGCTATACAACATCATGAATCAGCCCTGGGTATATGTCTATCCCCTCCCTCGTGAACCTCCCTTCCCCCACATCCCACCCCTCTGGGTCATCACAGGTCACTGAGCTGAGCTCCCTGTATTATACAGCAGCTTCTTAGTAGCTGTCTGTTTTACAGATGGCAGTGTATACCTGCCGATGTAGGAGATGCAGGTTCGATCCCTAGGTCGGGAAGATCTTGGAGAAGGAAATGGCAACTCATTCTAGTATTCCTGCTTGGGAAATCTCACGGATAGAGGAGCCTGGCAGGCTACAGTCCATGGAGTCCCAGAGAGTCAGGTATGATTGAGTGACTGGGCAGGCACACACGCAGAGTACTGTTCTCAGCCACTCAGTCGTGTCCGACTCTTTGTGACCCTGTGGACTGGAGCCCGCCAGGCTCCTCTGTCCATGGGACTCTCCAGGCAAGAATGCTGGAGTGGGCTGCCATTTCCTTCTCCACACAATGCATATATGCCAATGCTGTTCTCTCATTTCGTCCTCCACTCCTTCCCCTTGCATGTCTACAAATCCGTTCTCTATACCTGGGCCTCTACTCCTGTCCTGCAAATAGGTTCATCAGTACCATTTTTCTAGATTCCATATATATCCCTTAATATGTGATATTTGTTTTACTCCTTCTGACTTACTTCTTTCTGTATGAAAACCTCTAGGTTCATCCACATCATGAAATGATGCCTCTTAACATCACAAATCAGAAATCTGACCTCCTAGGTTCAGTCTGATGTCAAATCTCACTTCCTATTTCTGTGCCACACGATGAGCTAGTTCAGAGCATCCATCAGCGTGGGGAAGGGGACAGTGAAGGAAGACTCTCAGGATATGGAGCTGCCACAAAATCACTGAGGCGCTAGCATGTGGGAGGATCATCCTCGTTCTCCAAGGAACCTGGGTCTGGAAGCAGAGTGAACCCTTTAGGAGGCCAGCTTTCCATCTGATACTAAAAGGAAAGTGCTGGACCAATCTGGGCTCTAACCCTGGACTAGGCAGATTCTGGAGATGAATAAACAAGAAAAGGAATTGACTCATGGAGGAGTTGTGGAAGAAATACAATCTGCAATCAGATAGCTGCTTCTCGAGTCATTTCCAATTCTAAGGTGCTCCAACTGTATCTGAACTCTCTGTACCTCATTCCCCAAAGTGAGAGGAGTTAGACTAAAGCCTAGAAACACACGTTTCCAGTTTTATAGATGTGAGTATGTATGTGTCCTCAAATGAAACCTACACTTAAGTCTAACTTGTGAAGACTGTATTTAGTGTGCTAATCACATTTACTAGAAGAAAAAAAGAGAGAGACTATATTTTCTGATCTGTGATTGGCTGATTAAACAAAACATTTGGGGAGAAGAGAATTGGTATCCTACTTTGATAGAAAATGACAGTCAAGAATGATGATCACACCTGTTGGTCAGAGTTCCCCCCCACCCCAGAGGATGTCTATCATATTTTCATAATAAAAGCAGACCACATATAATCCATATATTCTGTACCTTCTGCTTTGTAAGTGTATGCTATGTGTTTCTATGTTTAATCTGTACAACAAATTATTATTACTGATTATCCTCCTCATTAGATAGAAGGAGAAAATGAAGCTTGAATAAGATGGGTTGCTGTTTAGTCACTAAGTTGTGTCCTACTCTTTGCAACCCCATGGACTGCAGCACACCAGGCTTCTCTGTCCTTCAGCACCTCCCAGAGCTTGCTCAGACTCATGTCCATTGAGCCGGTGATGCCATCCAACCACCTCGTCCTTTGTCGTCCCCTTCTCCTCTTGCCTTCACTCTTTCCCAGCATCAGGATCTTTTTCAGTGAGTCGACTCTTTACATCAAATAGCCGAAGCATTGGAGCTTCAGCTTCAGCATCCGTCTTTCCAATGAATATTCAAGTCTGATTTCCTTTAGCATTGACTTGTTTGATCTCCTTGCTCTCCAAAGGACTCTCAAGAATCTTCTCCAGCACCACACTTTGAAGGCATTAATTCTTCATCTCTCAGTCTTATTTATGGTACAACTCTCATATCCCTACATGACTACTGGAAAAACTATAGCCGTGACTAGACAGACCTTAGTTTTCAGAGTGATGTCTTTGCTTTTTAATATGCTCTCTAAGTTTGTCATAGCTTTTCTTCTAAGGAGCAAGCATCTTTTAATTTCATGGCTGAAGTCACCATCTGTAGTGATTTTGGAGCCCAAGAAAATAAAGTCTGTCACTGTCTCTACTTTTCCCCCATCTATTTGTCATGAAGTGATGGGACCAGATGCCATGATCTTAGTTTTTTGAGTGCTAAGTTTTAAGGCAGGTTTTTCACTCCCCTCTTTCACCTTCATCAAGAGGCTTTTTAGTTCCTCTTCACTTTCTGCCATTAGGGTGATATAATCTGCACATCTGAGGCTGTTCATATTGCTTCTGGCAATCTTCATTCCAGCTTGTGATTCATTCTGTCTGGCATTTTGTATTATATATTCTGCATGTAAGTTAAATAAGCAAGATGACAATATAAAGCCTTGATGTACCCCTTTCCCAATTTTAAATCAGTTCCTTGTTCCATGTCTGGCTCTAACAGTTGCTTCATGACGTGCATAAAACTTTCTCAGAAGGCAAGTAAAGTCATCTGACATTCTCATCTCTTTAAGAATTTTCCACAGTTTGTTATGATCCAGACAGTCATAGGCTTTAGTGTGTCAATTAAGCAAAAGTAGATGTTTTTCTGGGACTCCCTTGCTTTTTCCATGATCCAGTGGATGTTGACAATTTGATCTCTGGTCCCTTTTCCATTTTTAATCCAGCTTGTACATCTGGGAGCTCTAGGCTCAAGTACTGTTGAAGCCTAGCTTGAGCACGACCTGCTAGCATGTGGAATGAGCACAAATGGTATGGTAGTTTTGATCACTGCCTGCTATATGATGTCATGACCCTCCATCCATAGTCCTTCAGCCACTCTGTCTTTCAGATCTAAAGCCGTCAATCTATTTGTCACTTCCACTGTATAATCATAAGATGGGTTGAAGTTGAAGTTGGATTGTTAGTTGCTCAGTCATGCCCAACTCTTTACTACCCCATGGACCGCAGCCAACCAGGCTCTTCTGTCCATGGGATTTTCCAGGCAAGGATACTGGAGTGGGTTGCCATTTCTTTCTCCAGGAGATCTTCCCAGCCCAGGGACAGAACCCAGGTCTACTGCACCACAGGCAGATTCTTTACTGACTAAGCTATGAGGGAAACCCCATAAGATGAGTGGTGTGCCCCAAATGTGCAGTCTGGTTCTAAAGCCCCTGAATTCTTCACCGCAGCCTCTGCCCAAAGACAGTCAAAGAAAGCAGAACTTAGCTTTAAAACATAATCCACTCTCATAATTTCATGAGAAGTTATCTGTACATAATAAAGCCTATAGGAGTCATGGGTTCAAATCCTTGTTCAGTAAGATACCCTGGAGAAGGAAATGGCAGCTCACTCCAGTATTCTAGCCTGGTGAATCCCATGGACAGAGGACCCTGGTGAGCCACAGCCCATGGGGTCATGAAAGAGCTGGACATGCATAGGGTTAGAGCATGCATAGGCTTTATGGAGGTGGCTCAAGGCCTCTGCCAGCTCTGAGTCTGAGGTGTTCCATTTGGGCTGTATGTGGGAGCCCGTGGCTTATAGGCTGCCTTTGCTAGTGACCATGCCACAGAACACCCACTAGAAATTATGTCAATTGCACTTCATACGCAGACCCCCTGGAAAGACTCTCCACCTGGGTTCTCCCTACACAGCTTCCTTACTCATCCATAGGACCAGCATCTTTGAGATCTGCAGCGCCACTCTCTGTCCCTGACTACAACACCTTAAAAGGTTAAAGGCAAACACATTCCCTTTTTCAGAAAATTAATTCTGCTTCATGCTGACATATGCTGTATTGACAAAGGGCCGCAGGCCTTTCTCTCCCCCAAATTTTCAAAACAGAAGGTCTCTGTCCAAAATAGAAGTGTATGTTACACTGTTCCCATAAAAGAAGGAGACAAGAAGAGTCTCAGAGCCACAAACATTCTATTTTCAAGTTCGGAGCAACAAAAAAATATGTCAGCCCAGAGGGGATGGATTTGGAGGGAAGGGGGAGCGAGACACGCAAACTTTATTCTATGTTTAAATCCCAACATATGGGCCATTCCTATTTTGGGATGACAAATACTGACTTCCATGTTTGTAATTAATGATATAAAGAGAGGAACTAAGCTACATTTGAAGGTCCCAGCAGGCTATCCCCTCTATCAGTGGAGACCCTCTGCCATCTTGCAGGTTAGATTCGAAGAAGTCAGTTGGCATTGCCCGATTTGAGAGCAGAGTGTAGATGAGAATCTGGTCCCGTACTTATTTCTCCTCATAAATGGCATTTTCTGGGATCAACTTTGAACCACTAACTTACTTGCTAAGTTGAAACTTTTCAGGATCTGAGAGGCCCCTTGAAGGTGCTGGGCTGATGGACAGATATTTCTGAAGGCTAGTGAGCCATGGTAAAGGGATCAAAGAACTCTGTGGGCCAAACCCAGGTCTCAGGGATCTCTGGCCCACTCCGGTTTGCAGGCTAATTGAAACAGCATTTGAGAAGTCAAAGGAAATAAATCCTCTACCTCTTTTCCCATGAATGGAAGCAGGCCAGTTCTCACAGCCCACGGACACGCTGCTGCCAGCACCTGGGACCACGGCAGAAGCCCAGGCTGCACCTTTTCCCTGCGCCCAGGCTGCACCCCTGCTCCTTACCTAGCCTGGCCTTTGGCCCGGATCTTGTTCCTAGTTGTGACTGCAGACTATAGTTGTGCAGTGATCCCCAGTGGCTCCAAAATTCTACAACTAGATCTTGCATCCTAGGATGCTCATTTAGCAGTTTACCAACCGAGGTTTATGAAATGTGTAGCTTACTTTTAAAATTTTATTTTATTTTACTTTAATGAGACACAATCCATTAGTAGGTAGGAGGGGAAAACGGAAGAGTCCACTCAGGACCCACCAGCATTTCTTGGAGCTCTGCCTAGGCTTCCGAAATTTTGCACATCTCAAGATTTCGGGGTGGCGTGGGAAGCAACTTGCGCAAGCCAGCAGTTGTTTTCCCGTGCTGCGCGTGCTCTGACGTCATGGCTCGCGTTGGTGTGGGGCTGTCCGTGCGCTCGGATGCCGGCAGTCTCCAGTTTTCCGTCCTCTGGCTCCTGGCTGTGCAGGTCTCCCCCCACTGGCTCAGGAATCTTTTCACGGGACAGGAGATAATTTGTCTGTAACCGCATCGCCCTGGACTTGAGAAATCATCCCTTTCCCAAAGCCATGTTTACTCCTCGTGCCAGAGAGATGTCTTCCGTACGGGGAAGCCTCCTGTGCTAGAAAGGCTCTCGGCCTGTTTCAGGGCTGTATGCAACGGACACAGCTGCGCACTTCTGTGCTGAATTTTGATCCTTTCCCTGGGTTCCGTCGGAGGGAACAGGCATAGTTTCACTTAGAATTTGATTTTGCAGCCTATCAAAAGTAGCAGTTTACTGCGAAGTTTAGCTCAGTAACCATTCCCTTACCAACATCAACTTAGCCCTGGACTTGAGAAATCATCCCTTTCCCAAAGCCATGTTTACTCCTCGTGCCAGAGAGATGTCTTCCGTACGGGGAAGCCTCCTGTGCTAGAAAGGCTCTCGGCCTGTTTCAGGGCTGTATGCAACGGACACAGCTGCGCACTTCTGTGCTGAATTTTGATCCTTTCCCTGGGTTCCGTCGGAGGGAACAGGCATAGTTTCACTTAGAATTTGATTTTGCAGCCTATCAAAAGTAGCAGTTTACTGCGAAGTTTAGCTCAGTAACCATTCCCTTACCAACATCAACTTTGCTCTAACATGTGGATTCTCTTTTCCACCGCATCTTTGAAATCATTTTTTCTAAAGGCATTCCAACAAATTTTTTTTTATAATTTGTATTGACCTTATTCAGCAATTCTTTATTTATTT
>SJYC01141392.1:0-10420 GCA_006408675.1 Madoqua kirkii | reverse complement strand
CCTGGCTTAAGACTGTTTTTTAAGGTATTTCTCCTTGTCTTTGGATTATGGCTATATTATTATGCATCTATATATGGTTTTCAAAGTGCTTCTCCTGTTTAATATTGAGTTTCTTGAATATGTGTCTCATGAAAAATTCTAAGCCATTATTTGTTAAAATATCAATCTTTCATGTTTTCATTTTTTCTTCTCTTCTTGGGAGTTGAATTACACGTATGTTATATTGCTTCACCATACTTCACATGCCTTTTATGCCTCTAGTTTTTGTATTTTCCTTGCTTTTGCCTCCCCGTTCTTCAGCATGAATATTTTCCTCAGATCTTTGTTACATTCATTAATCCTTCTTTCATTGTAACTAATAGCTGTTAAACCCTAAAATGAGCTTTAAATTTTCGATTATTTAAGTTCTAGTTTTCTCATCTTCCCTATTGCTTCCAGAGATTAAAAGCCTCAATGCAGTAATAATAGATCACAAAATTCTACATATAAAAACGTATGGGCATCCATTACAGTTGGGTAAAGCAGACAGAAAAATGGAAAGCAAAAAAGAATCCAATTCTGTATGAAGGGCAGGAATCTGTGCTAGGCACAGCACCAAAGCTGAAAGAGATATCAGATGACTAGGAAGAGATAGAACACACACCTAGGATTGATGTTTAGTCAGAACATCAGGGACCACCCCCCAAAGCCCCACTTACTGCCTTTCAACAGCCTGAGTACAGAATGGAAATAACTGGAGTGTTAACTGTGAAACTGCAGGAGACAAACTCTTTTTAGGGCTCAGAGTAAAAGGAAGATACAAAGCCAAGAAGGAAGCAGACACTAAGAAATAATTTCTGGAAAATAGCTCACAATCTAAACCCAAGGAATTACCACAAAGGGATGAAGTAGTGTTTAGGGGTGAAGTTCTTTTTCTTTATCATGTTAATGATTATGTGAATGTATACATTGAAATATACTCCAAGATTAGGTCAGTTTTGCTGCATAGTAACTAAGCTGAGCTCTAAAAGCTGTTATTTTAAAAGGAACAAGAAGTAAATACATTCTTTCACACACAAACTCTGATAATACATACTAACAGATCTACTCAACAAGAAATGTCAATGGAAATCCTTGAGGCAAAGAAAATATGATATCATTTGCAAATTTGCATCTAGAAAAAGGGTTACTAGAAATAGAATATATCGTGGTGGAATAAGACTCATAATTTTTTCAAGAGTAAGTGAAGTGAAAGTGTTAGTCGCTCAGTCATGTCCGACTCTTTGCAGCTCCATGGACTGTAGCCTGTCATGCTCCTCAGTCCTTGAAATTCCCCAGGCAAGAATACTGGAGTGGGTAGCCATTTGCTTCTCCAGGGGAATCTTCCCTGACCCAGGGATCAATCCACTGTCTACCACATTGCAGACAGGTTCTTTCATAATTTGTATTTATGTTTAATTCCCGTAGAAGATAATTCATGTCCTAAGGTATATTTAATATAAATTCTTGTGTATTTATAACAAGTTTAAAAATAAAATACATGAAGACGTTATCACAAAGGGTGAAAGACTGGGAATATACTCTGATATACTCTACGATCCTTACACTTGGTGTGAAGCACTGGGCTGTTATTTGACGGTAGACACAGATTACTTAAAAATGCATATTGTAAACACTTGGGCCACCACTAAAATATTTTAAGTGGTATAAATAGTAAATCAACAGAGGAAATAAAATTTTCAAATAACTGAACAGAAGTTAGTAGAGAAGAAAAATTTAAAAGCCAGAAGAAATAGAAAACAGGTAACAAGGTGGTAGATATAAATCCAGTATTAGGCTTCCCTGGCGGGCCAGTGGCTAAGAACGTGCCTGCCAATGCAGGCGGACGCAGGCTTGAGCCCTGGTCCAGAAACATCCCAGATCCTCTGAGGCAACTAGATCTGTGCCCGGCAACCACATTCCTGTGCCACGGCCACTGCCCTGGAGCCTGTGCCCCCGAACAAGAGAAGCCACTGCAACGCGGAGCCTGTGCACCCCAGCTAGAGAGGAGCCCCCCTCCCCGCAGCCAGAGAAAGTCTTCACAGCGATGAACAGCCAGAGCAGCCAGAAATAGACGATGTAAACCCAGCACCGCTTATAATCACATTGGAAGCAAATGATAATAAATTAAAGACTGAGATCGTCAAACTGAACACAAAGCAAGACTTGACTATTGCAATCTATAAGAAATCACATTAAATTAAAAAACAGACATTAAGAGTGAAATGATGGAAAAAATCTATCATGTAAACACTAACCTTAATAAACTGACGGAGCTATACTAATTTCACAGAAAGTAAATTTCAAGACAAAGAACATTTTCAAGGACAAAGATGGACATGCATTAAAGAGAAAACATTTTGACTCTCTGTAAAGATACATTAATCTGAAAGTAATGTATTTAACAAAGAGCTTCATAACGCATGAAGAAAAATTGATAAAACTAAAATGAAAGATAAGAGCCATGATTAAAACGATGAAAAGTTTCAAAACTTCTCTCAGAGTTGATAGCCCAAGTAGGCAGAAAATCGGGACTTCCCCGGTGGCTCCATCAGTAAAGAAGAGGCCTGCAATGCAGGAGACCTGTGTTAGAACCCTAGGAAGGGAAGAGTCCCTGGAGGAGGAAATGGCAACCCACTCTAGTATTCTTGCCTAGAATAATCCCACGGACACAGAAGCCTGTCAGGCTACAATCCATGGGATCACAAAGAGTAGGACATGACTCAGCAACTAAACCACCAGGCAGAAAATCAGTAGGTCCTAGAAATTCAAAATGTTATCTAAACTGACAAAAGAATCTAACAGTATTACACATGTAAAATATAACCACACTAACTAACATATGGGGAGAAAAGGAACTTATGCAATTATCTTAGTGAAACAGTGATTTCCACCTGATTTTGTACCATAAGGCTAAAGACGAAAGGACCTGAACATAAATACTATGCCTGCCTCAGTCACTGGTGTGCTCCAGTCATATCTGCCTTTTGTGACCCTGGAAGACCTTAGCCCTCCAGGCTCCTCTTCCAGTGAATAATCAGGGTTGATGTCCCATTGGATCGACTAGTTTGATCCCCTTGCTGTCCAAGGGACTCTCAAGAGTCTTCTCCAGCACCACAGATCAAAAGCATCAGTTCTTCAGCACTCAGCCTTTATGATCCAGCTGTCACATCCATACATGACTACTGGGAAAACCAAAACTTTGACTAGACATACCTTTGCCGACAATGTGATGTCTCTGCTTTTTAATATGCTGTCTAGGTTTGTCATAGCTTTCCTTCCAAGGAGCAAGCATCTTTTAATTTCATGGCTTCAGTCACCATCCACAGTGATTTTGGAACCTAAAAAAAAAAGAAAACCATCACTGTTTCCACTTTTTATTCTTCTATTTGCCGTGAAGTGATAGGACTGGATGCTTAATTTTCATTTCTTAAATGTTCAGTTTTAAGCCAGCTTTTCACCTTCCTCTTTCACCGTCATTAAGAGGCTCTTTATGTCTTTTTTACTTCCTGCCGTTAAAGTGGTATCATCTGCATATCTGAGATTTTTTATATTTCTCCTAACAATCTTGATTCCAGCTTGTGACTCATCCAGCCTGGCATTTCGCATGATGTAAAAAGCAGAGTGACAATATACAGCCTCGTCATACTCCTCTCCCAATTTTGAACCAGTCTATTGTTCCATGTCTAGTTCTGACTGTTGCTTCTTGTCCCGCATACAGGTTGATCAGGAGGCAGGTAAGGTGATCTGGTACTCCCATCTCTTTAGTAATTTTCCAGATTCCTGTGATCCACACAAAGGTTTCAGCATAGTCACTGAAGCAGTAGATGTTTATTAGAATTCCCTTGCTCCTTCTATGATCCAGTGGATGTGGCAACTTGATCACTGGTTCTTAGGCTCTTTCTAAATCCAGCTTGAACATCAGGAAGTTCATGGTTCATGTATTGCTGAAGCCTGGCTTGGAGAATTTTGAGCATTACTTTACTAACATGTGAGATGAGTGCAATTGTGCAGTAGTTTGAGCATTCTTTGGCACTGGAATGAAAACTGAACTTTTCCAGTCCTGTGGCCACTGCTGAGTTTTCCAAATTTATTGGCATATTGATTAAAGTGCTTTCACAGCATCATCTTTTAGGATTTGAAATAGCTCAGCTGGAATTCCATCACCTCCACTAGCTTTGTTTATAGTACTACTTCCTAAGGCCCACTTGACCACATTCAAGTCTGGCTCTAGGTGAGTGACCACACCATCATGGTTATCTCAGTCATTAAGACCTTTTTTGTACAATTCTTCTGTGTATTCTTGCTACCTCTCAATCTCTCCTGCTTCTGTTAGATACTTGGCATTTCTGTCCTTTATTGTGCCCATATTCACATGAAATGTTCCTTGGTATCTCCAGTTTTACTGAAGAGATATTTAGTCTTTTCCATTCTATTGTTTTCTTCTATTTCTTTGCATTGTGCACTTAAGCAGGCTTTCTTATCTCTCCTTGCAATCCTTTGGAACTCCGCATTCAGTTGGATATATCTTTCCCTTTCTCTTTTGCCTTTCAATTCTTTTCTTTTCTCAGCTATTTGTAAGGCCTCCTCAGACAACAACTTTGCCTTCTTGCACTTCTTTTTCTTGGGGATGGTTTTGGTTACTACCCCCTGTACAATGTTATGAACCTCTTATCTGTATTACTTCAGGCACTCTGTCTATCAGATCTAGTCCCTTGAATCTCACCTCCCCTGTATAATCATAAAGGATTTGATTTAGGTCATATCTGAATTGCCTATTGTTTTTCCTTACTTTCTTCAATTTGAGCCTGAATTTTGCAATAAGGAGCTCGTGATCTTAGCCACAGTCAGTTCAAATTCTTGTTTTTGCTGTGTGTATAGCGCTTCTCCATCTTTGGCTGCAAAGAAGATAATCAATCTAATTTCAGTACTGACTATCTGGTGATGTCCATGTGTAGAGTTGCCTCTTGTATGTTGATTGGTAAATGTCTTTCTCAGAGTAGTATAGTTATTCTGAACCTACTTAACACATACTCTATATTTGGACAAAATCAAATGTATTTAGATACTGAAAGCCAGGTTTTTCACCATCAGAAAGATGTATAACAGATAAACAAAGAGGTAATGTTAGAAGATACCTATGGTGTTGGATTGGAGTTAAATATATCAGTATAAACTTACATCATTTAATGCTGATGCAAACATATAGATACAAAAATAAGAAAAACTTCATCTTTGAATACCGTTGTGTCCTTCTTAGATAAATGGACCATTCTATGGCTGAGACAAGCTTAGTGTAAGAAAATCCTGGCATATCTTGGTGCCAGAATGAAGGAAATGCTTAAAAAAGAAGAAACATAAAAGCATGAGGTTATGTCAGAGAGTCAAAGAAAACAATCTGTGAAAGCTTGGTGAGCAACGTGGAAGTTATTTGAGCAACAAAGTGAAAAATAGTAGTATTGGGTTTTAACCTAAATAATAAATATATAAATGCATAATTGAATAAGTAAATAAATAAGGTGTAAAGGGCAACTTGTCCTTACAGAAGAATCCCAAATAATAAACCTAGAAGCAAACAGAAATGGAAAATCACCACTGGAATGCCACAGTAATAACTGCTCAAACAAAATCCACTGATAAATGCCAGATTTAGTGGAAAGAAATATTTAAAAAGAAATAGGATATTTGGAAGGAAAGGTATGGCAAACCTAGACAGCATATTAAAAAGCAAAATTATCACTGTGCCAACAAATGTCTGTATAGTCAAAGCTGTGGTCTTTCTAGTAGTCATGCTGTGAGAGTTGAACCATGAAGAAGGCTGAATACAGAAGCGCTGATGCTTTCAAACTGTGGTGCTGGAGAAGACTCTTGAGAGTCTCTTGAACAGCAAGGTGATCAAACCGGTCAATCCAAAAGGAAATCAACCCTGAATACTCATTGGAAGGACTGATGCTGAAGCTCCAATACTCTTACCACCTGATGCCAAGAACTGGCTCATTGGAGAAGACCCTGATGCTGGGAAAGGCTGAAGGCAAAAGAAGAGGGCAGAAGAGGATGAGATGGAGGGATAGCATCAGCATCACCGACTCAGTGGAAAGGAACTTGGGCAAACTCCAGGAGACAGAGGAGGGAGGGACACCTGGAGTGCTACAGTCTATGGGCTCCCAGAGTTGGACACGACTTAGTGCTGAACAACAACAAGGACATTTGCATGGCTTCAAAATAATCTCTCTTGAAACACTTCTTAACTCCTCAGATGGTTTAAATATTGTCCACAAATTCCTTTATATTTTTCCCAGGTGGTAAGGCATAATTCCTCACTTCTTATGCATGAGTCGGATGTAGTGAGTCACATCTAACAAAGTAAGGAAAAGGAAATAATAACTTTATAGTACAGAAACCTGGCAGACATAGCTTTAAACAAGTGATCAAAGTTAACATCACCTGTCATGTTGATATCACATGCCCTGATTATGATGCAATATAAAAGGGCCATCACCTCTCAGCTGTTCCTTTCGAAAATGTGCAACCACAGCCTCATCATGAGAAGAGATACATATATGGATCAGAGAACATTGTATAAGACACCTGGCCAGGACACTTCAGAAGTGTCAAGGTCACCAAGACAAGGAATAACTGATGACTTATCACGACTTAGATTAAAGGCACATGACAATTAAAGGCAATGTACGATGCAAGGCTGGATCCTAGGATTTTTTAAAAACTGGAAAAACTGAAGAGATGTAAATAAAATATATAGTTTAGTCATTAATATTTTTCTGATATCAATATCTTAATTGTGATCATTTAAACTGTGTTTACATAAGATATTAACATGAGGAGAAGCTATGTAGAGCGTATACAGAAATTAGTTTTGCAACACTTTCTACTTCTGAAATTATTTCAAGAAAATAAAGAAATTATATGAGTTTAACAATATTCTACACTGAAAAAAGATGGCTAATATAGCTCCCCTGTTCTGAATTATCACCAGCCTTCAGTCAATCCTAGTGGTTTCCACATCCTAAGAATATAGAAATTGTCTACTCACTGTGAATCTCTCTTTGGTGTCATCCAGGTTAAGCTAGGTTCAATTTATTATTCCTTTGGCTCAGCCAGATATGGTTGGATTTCTGCAAATGTGAATCACAAGTCTCACCAATTTAAAAATAAAAAGTTAGTCTTGCAATCACTTTTTACATTGTTCATGTCATTTTGCTCACTGTCTCACAAAGGGCAATTTTTTTTCTTCTAAATTGTAAAATAGTTATTCTCTATGTAACATACCACATAGGTTAAGTCTCATTAAAACGATTTTGTTTTATAATACTTAGAGCACAGCAGGATTTGTATTTTAAATAGTATAATGTATTTACATACTATACATATATTTTATTATATGTGTGTGTGCCTTTTGTTTTACTTGTGATGTCTCCTACATTTAACATTTCCCAGTACATGTAGATAAATTCAGTGGCCTGTCTATGTCTCCTTCTCTGAGGCTGGCGGATCCACACTCCCAATATATCCATCAGTTCAGTTCAGTTGCTCAGTTGTGCCTGACTCTTTGTGACCACATGGACCGCAGCACACCAGGCCTCCCTGTCCATCACCAACTCTGGGAGTTTACACAAATTCATGTCCATTGAGTTAGTGATGCCATACAACCATCTCATCCTCTGTCATCCCCTTCTCCTCTTGCCTTCAATCTTTCCCAGCATCGGGGTCTTTTCAAATGAGTCCTCTCTTGGCATCAGGTGGCCAAAGTATTGGAGTTTCAGCTTCAACATCAGTCCTTCCAATGAACACTCAGGACTGATCTCCTTTAGGATGGACTGGCTGGATCTCCTTGCAGTTCAAGGGACTCTCAAGAGTCTTCTCCAACACCACAGAAGTACAAAATAGAACTTCCCTAAGTCTATTGCAAGGAACATTGTTCTGTCAAGAAGGTCCCAGATCAAAGAAACCTATAAAAAAATTAATATGAAAATCTGTATATATTTTACATTACTACTGAGAGATTTCAAAGCACATTAAAATCTCTAACATCTAATAGAAAATGTAAATCTTTGACTCAGAGATGTCCCAACTTTTTTTTCCCCATAATGTAAACAGCATCTTGATAAAAGTGAAAGAGGAGAGTAAAAAAGTTGGCTTAAAACTCAACATTCAGAAAGCTAAGATATGGCATCCAGACCCATCATATCATGGCAAATAGATTGGGAAACAATGGAAACAGTGACAGACTTTATTTTCTTGGGCTCTAAAATCACTGCAGATGGTGATTGCAGCCATGAAATTAAAAGACACTTGCTCCTTGAAAGGAAAGTAATGACCAAGTTAGACAGCATATTAAAAAGCAGAGACATTTGCCATACAACCATCTCATCCTCTGTCATCCCCTTCTCCTCTTGCCTTCAATCTTTCCCAGCATCGGGGTCTTTTCAAATGAGTCCTCTCTTGGCATCAGGTGGCCAAAGTATTGGAGTTTCAGCTTCAACATCAGTCCTTCCAATGAACACTCAGGACTGATCTCCTTTAGGATGGACTGGCTGGATCTCCTTGCAGTTCAAGGGACTCTCAAGAGTCTTCTCCAACACCACAGAAGTACAAAATAGAACTTCCCTAAGTCTATTGCAAGGAACATTGTTCTCTCAAGAAGGTCCCAGATCAAAGAAACCTATAAAAAAATTAATATGAAAATCTGTATATATTTTACATTACTACTGAGAGATTTCAAAGCACATTAAAATCTCTAACATCTAATAGAAAATGTAAATCTTTGACTCAGAGATGTCCCAACTTTTTTTTCCCCATAATGTAAACAGCATCTTGATAAAAGTGAAAGAGGAGAGTAAAAAAGTTGGCTTAAAACTCAACATTCAGAAAGCTAAGATATGGCATCCAGACCCATCATATCATGGCAAATAGATTGGGAAACAATGGAAACAGTGACAGACTTTATTTTCTTGGGCTCTAAAATCACTGCAGATGGTGATTGCAGCCATGAAATTAAAAGACACTTGCTCCTTGAAAGGAAAGTAATGACCAAGTTAGACAGCATATTAAAAAGCAGAGACATTACTTTCCCAGCAAATGTCCATTTAGCCAAGGCTATGGTTTTTCCAGTAATCATGTGTGGATGTGAGAGTTGAACTATAAAGAAAGCTGAGCACCAAAGAATTGATGCTTTTGAACTGTGGTGTTGGAGAAGGCTCTTGAGAGTCCCTTGGACTGCAAGGAGATCCAACCAGACCATCCTAAAGGAGATGAGTCCTGAATATTCATTGGAAAGACTGATGTTGAAGCTGAAACTCCAGAGGATGAGATGACATGAAACTGGCAGAGGATGAGATGGCATGCCCAACTTGATGGATGTGAGTTTGAGTAAGCTCCGGGAATTGATGATGGACAGGGAACCCTGGCGTGCTGCAGTCCATGGGGTCGCAGAGTCAGACACGACTAAGTGACTGAACTGACTGAACTGACCTGTAATTTTTGGAAACCAATTCGGGAATCTGTTATAAACAGAATACACCGTAAGAGACAAACTGGAATGCTGCTACTTCAAGCTAGTTCATAGCTCATGGTGTGCAGTCTATGCATGAAAGGAGATTTCTAAGCTGGCAGTTGCATGGATGGCTGAATTGGATAGATAAATGATAAGTGAACAGATAGATATATAGACAGACAGACAGATAGATAGATAGATGAATAGATCAGAACCACTATTTGGGCATACCCCAGTGGTATCCTATCAAATGAGAAAGAGGTGGTAGAAAGAATACAGAAGAGTAAAGTTTTGCATAATGCCATAAAGATGATATGGACAAAAATAAATAAATAAATAAATACAATGTTTGCTATTTGTATAACATTTTACGATACTCCTCACGGGTGCTTTTGTGTTTCCATGGGACCCTGTGGATATTATTTTAATGCTTTAATACTTATAAATATCATGATGTTTTATAAAGTCTTATTTACCAATCTGTTTTTCACTCATGTAAGTTTCAAGTGGTGAGACGTATATCATAGTCATAATTATATTCTGATTATCTAGTAATGACATAGCACAGAGTCTGGCTTAAATGAGTGAAATGCATACAAGCACCATATCTAGAGTTGTATGTTGTAGTAAAGGTACAAAAACAGGTGAGTTTACAGATTTAAAATTTCAATAATAATGATAGGGGACTTCCCTGGTTAAGACTCCACCTTTCAGCTCTGGGGCTGCAGGTTCAATCCCTGACAGAGAGCTAAGACGCCACATGCCTTCCAGCCAGAATACCAAAACATTAAACAGAAACAATATTGTAATAAATTCAATAAAGACTTTAAAGATGGTCCATGTCAAGACAATGTTTAAATAATAATAATAATGATAGTTAAATAAGAATAA
>SJYC01141390.1:0-14353 GCA_006408675.1 Madoqua kirkii | reverse complement strand
GGGAGATAGGGGGGATGTGGGCAGACAAAAATGGTTTTGCCTTTTATGACCTGCTCTTGATTGTCATGTGATATCACTTCTGTCGACAATTTTATCAGTTGTACTCGTTAGAAGGTTTTACCCAGGTTCATTGGAAAGGAACATAGACTAAACCAGCTAATGCAAGGGTGTCAATATTGCACTTTAATAGGCGTCCGTGCAATAGTTTATAAATGGATGTAACCATCTTTGGGAAATGCAGAGCGTGTAGTTTTTCCTACAGATAATGGGCTTAGTTATTCTGAGTACATTATATTGTTTCCTTCATATACCATGTTGTTATTGTAGCAGTTCCTAAACCAGGTGGGCCCAATTAAGTAGAATCCAAACTCTAGTTTGATCAAAATCCTTACTGAATGCTTAATCAGGTTTAACTTTGAACATGCAACATATTAGGAATGTAAAAATAAAGTTTGAAGACAATAGAATCTAGGAAATGATCAAAAAGTTTAAGAACCCAGAACTGGAGAATATTTTAACTACCCAGAAAACCACAAAAAATAAAGTCTATTTAAATTAAATCTTATAGAGTGAATACAAGCTTTTCTAGGTGAGAGTGAGGCTGGATGAGGATGGAACTGCGATGAAGGATCTAGCTTCAATCCTCCTCTTAATCTCTGTGTAAATCAAAGGTCTGGAGAGGTTTCACTGCGTTGTTCTCTACTTCATTAGAAAGAAAAAGCTAAGCAAGCTTCTTTCTGATTAAAAAAGAAGAAGAAGAAAGGAAATAGTCCAGTAGTAGTTATCTCTACTTCTGCTTCAGCATGTATTTCAGGAGTAAAGCATATTTAATTATATGTCTCTATTTTTATTCCAAGAAGACAGATTTTCATCGCATCTTTCTACTCATAGGGCACGCCAAAGGTTTTGTTTATAAAAATCAGTAAGCCCAACACTTTTTGCTATTTTTTAAAGCCAATGTATTTCATCTCTCACTGTCTGCTGGAGGAAACCCCGTATCTTCTAGGATACAGTTGGATTGTGTCGATTCTTTGTGGTCCACTATCAGCCAGACAAGATTCAAGGTCGCTGTTTTAGCGTGTCTGTTTCCTGGCAGAGCTCCTTGGACCTGATGAGGGCCCTTCAAGATATAAGTGGGCACAGACTATTTTGGGCTGTATGAAAGGCAATTCATCACTCTGTCCACTGCTACCCATCTAGGCTTGCCTTGTATCAGAGCACTTGGCATTTTCAGCAGGTAAATGACGCTCCTCATTTTCTCTGAAGGTAGGGTTGGTCAGATGGTTGGAATTATCTACTGTAAAGGAGTCAACCTCTACCAAGGATAGATAACACAGTCACTTCCCTGAATGTCAGGACAGTAAGAAATAACCCACCCACATTGATTTCCTAAATCAAACACATTGATGTAAATTTTATAAATATTATGTATTAATATTATACATATTAGCACACATAAAACTTCCCTGGGTTTTTGGTTCATTCCATGTCTTACCTTTTTATATCATTTTGACTGTTTATTAATTTACTATTTCTGATTTTATTTTTAATCACTGGATTGGCCTAGTCTAGTTTTTAAACAAGTCTCCACTTTATTTCCAAAATTTCTATTTTTTTTCCTAATACTTTAAAGCTATACATTATTCAATGTTTATTATTTTAAAAAATATCTGGGTGTTGTCTTTACTGTAAGTTTTTTTTTGAAGTTTATTTATTTTTAGCTTTTGGGTCTTAGTTGCAGCACAGGAGCTCAGTAGTTGCCCCGGGGCATGTGGGATTTTAGGTCCCTGATCAGGGATTGAATCTGAGTGCCTGAAATGGAAGGCAGATCCTTCCCCACTGGACCACCCGGGAAATCCTGCTCTACATTTTGACTGTAATTTTTGTCTTTATGTTTTCTTAAATTTGAAAGTTACCTGTAACTGTGTGGGTTTTATGTATGCACATGTTTGACTTCTCAGTGAGTGCAATCATTTCTTCTATTTTGTTGTTAATTCTTAATTGTATTGGGTTTGTTTAACAGGTAGAAATTATAGGATGTCAACTTTTTATAATTTGTTGAGATTTCCTTTGAGCCCTAATTCATTATCAATATTTTTGAATGCTCATTTGTATTTTTAAAAAACAGTCTTATGAAATTAAAAGTAATGCACATTTATTTGCACAAATAAATTTATTTTACTGTTCAAATTCACAAAACAATGTGCATTTCTATTGAATTCAATTGATCCTGCTTGCTTTATTTTGTTGACATTTAAAAAACCTGTTTCTACTACATGATTTTTTCAGTCATATTGATTGTAATTATCATATATTTGGACATTCTCTATCCTTTTATATTTATCTTTATCCTGAATTCTAATTACCCCTTCCTCTACTTTTTGGATTTTATGTGTATCTTTATTACATTTTCTCAAGGACTTTTTGCTGTTTTTCTCCCTCTAACAATCTGCAACTTATTAATTCTAATTCCATTTTTCAAGTATTTCCCCTAAGGTGTTAACACATGCATTTAACCCAGAGGGATGGTATGGGGAGGGAGGTGGGAGTGGGGTGCAGGAGGGGGTGGATTCATGTCAATGTATGGCAAAACCAATACAATATTGTAAAGTAATTGGCCTCCAATTAAAATAAATACATTTATATTAAAAACAAAAAACAAAAAAATAAAGCTATATTTGTCAAACAAAACCGTGCCAGTATTAATCCATATCTATATTACCTTCCTCCCACCAACCTTTTAAATTCCTTATTCAAACAAGAAGAATAACCCCACATATCCTTTTATTTTCTCTGCTGGATTTGAAGTTTTACATGCTGAATGTGGTGTCTTTCTATCACAGCACAGATTTTTCTTAAATAGTTGATGATTATATTCCTGAGTGTCCTAAAGAGCTACCTGGACTGATGGGGGGACCTTGTGTCCATGTGGTGCTCCTAGTGAGAAGTGGGATGCATCACGTCTTCCATTGATTTCTGGGATAGTCCCACCATGTGGACATCAGTGCCCAAAGTCACTGCCCCGGCCTTGAATGAGTCTGCTCTGTGGCTTTGCCTAAGCTACACAGGACAGATGAACTGCACTGACGTAAAGAACCTGATTAGAACTTGCCTGGTGATTCGGTGGCCAAGACTCCTGCACTGCCAGTGCAGGGGGGATGGGGTCGGTCCCTGGCTGGGGAGGATCCTGCACGCCATGCTGCATGGATGGCCACACACACACACAAAGTTGGCCTAGTTGGGTGTTGCAGCTAATTTCCATTGTAGCAATTGTCTTGTGTGCCTGATTTTGCCTGTGGTTTCTTTCTTCTTTTATTTTAAATGTAAAAATGTCAATTTTATGTATATCAGTACTTGTTTACTTTCTACCAAAAACAACCTTTTATGGTTCCAGTGGCTTTTTAGATTTATTATATTTCTTTCTCACTTTTTTTTATTGTTGAAGTGCTGCTGCTGCTGTTGCTGTTTGGTTTAGTTGGTTTTTCATCTTAAACCACTATCCCATGCTTTACCATGTGAAGCATTTTGCAGGGGAGGTGGGGTAAGGGGTTGGCATAAAACTCATCCTGCCATCTCAAAATATGAAAATTTCTCTTTTGCCAGAAATTATCCATTTTTACCTGACCTTCCGATTCATGGTGTTAAATTAATAATTTTAAAGTAAATATTCTAATTCATTTGTATTTGGGCTCACACCTCCCCACCTCTTTCCTAATACTCTGCATGGTTCTGGCCTCTCTTTCTCTCCTAAACTTTGTTCAGTTCCTAAATTGTTGGGAATTTATTTTACTATTCTTGAAGGAAAAGGGGTTTTATTAATTGCTCTCTCTCACCGTTTAGCTGTTTTCTATTCCTTCAATTCTTGTTCTTAATTCCTTCCTTTTTTAGTTCTTGTATTGCCTAATTTTTTTCTATATTTTGTAGGCAAGTTCTCAATGTATTTTTATTTTATTAATTTTAAAATGCCATTATAAATTTCCTATAGGTACAAATCTTATTGTATTATACATATTTTAGTATTTTTCAGGGAAACATTAATATATAGAAATATGTTGCATTTCCATACATTAACAATGAGCTATCAGAGAGAAAGAGTCTCTTCTCCCATTTACCATCGCATCAAAAAGAACAAAATACCTAGGAATAAAGACACCTTCTTACATGCTCCCTCTCTCCTCCAACAATATAGCGTATCTATCTCCTCTCCTTCAACTTCTCCCTTTCACATCTCTCATTTCTCCATTAGACTTTCCCCTTTCCTTCTTGTTATTCCCTGTTTTTACCCCCACTTTCATATTTTCTATTTCCCACATCCTTCCTTTTCCGTGGAGGGAGGTGGCAGTCAGAAGGGAGAAAAAATAGTGTAAGATTATCCAGAGTCTCCTGTTGTACCCGTATCCTTTTATGAAGGAATTTCAGTGAGCTCCAGCGCTTGCCTTGAGGAATAGTGAACATGAACATTCCAGCAAAGATCCTACAGAACAATGGAAATGATGCTCATAGGAACCCAGCCGCAAGGAAGCCCGCGGTCAGCTGCGACTCACTGGCCCCTGCTGACACCTGATCTTACCACCAGTGCTCCGCCACTGAGGAGTTTCTCAGAGTGGAGCTCTTAAAATGAAAAGATTTCCCTAAAACGGCACAGCTCCAGGAAGAACAACTGCATACACGGGTTTGAAATACTGCAAGTTTCCTTTAAGGAAAAAATACAGTAAGTGTGAAGATTGTATGAGAAGCCAAATAGCAAAACCAAAAAAGCCAAGATATGCTAAACTGAATGCTGACTATCAGGAAACTGCAGCCAAGTGTTGGGTTTAATTGTGAAATACTGTACAAATTTTAAATAACATTTGGCTTTTGGTCAAGGGATCAATTTGAGTTGAAGAGACATGAAAAGTACTCAATTTACCTTTCCGTGTTTCTGGGTTTTGCTGTTTCCCAGCAGTTTGAAGAATGGTAGAGCTGTCATGCCTTGGAGAAGACTCTCAAGATACTAGATATGGCAATTCCTCAGCTGTCTATGAGGACTAGAAAATAACTGAAATTAACCATATCTTAATTTATATTTTGTGACTCAAGCAGTATATGGAGGAAAAGCCAGAAGGATACCCATGACGGATTTTACCCATCACCACAAGACAGAGAATGAGGATGAAAGGAGGAAATGACAGACCAGAGCAGAGCCGTGTTAAGAGCAGACATTCAAGAAGGGAACTAGGTTTGTAAAACAGAGAGTGGGAGCTCGAGGGGCAGTTAGAATTAATTCCACAGAAAAGTGTTCCCAAATGGTCAATTTTGAGACACATTAAATTTAAAGATTGTATTAGTGATCCCCACCGGGAGAGTTTTTAGGGAGCCACTGGGAAGTCTAGCCAGGCATGATGAACATCTGGTCTCTAATTTTCACTGTGAAGGTGAAACTATATATGTGAAGCGTCACTTACACTTAGAATAAAATCTGTATTCCTACTATGACCCTGGATGACATTTCCCTGTCTGTTCCTCCAGCTTCACCTTATACCAGGAAGACAGTTTTCCTGACACTTCCGCCATGCTGGCCTTCTTTCTGTTTCAAAAACAGGGTAATCTGAAACCACGCATTGATTCATTTGTATCTCCTCACACTCATCTGGAGCTTAAACACCAGTGATTTCCAATTTAACCTGAGCTCTCATGTCCATCAACTTCAACACTGAGTAAGAATGAATTGATAGCCTATGATACTCCCATCCCTGGGGTGAAGTGGTGAATAAACCAGGACAGACCATGCCTCTGCCCTCGTGCAGCCACCTTCTACTTGGGGAAAATGGAAAATGAACAAACAGGCAAATAAGACAATTCTAGACAGGGAAATGTGTAATGGCAATGGAGTAGAAAGTGGCTAGGAGACCATGTTCTTTGGCAAAAGTGGTCAGAGAAGCTCTCTTTGAAGAGATGTTTTAACTGACACCTTCTTGATGAGTATATTTTAATTAGCTTCAATGTATGTTCAGTCATAGTAAAGAGTTCTACACCCAGGGCCTCTTCCTCCCTACCCCAGATTCTTTTCTTATGTCTCAGTAATGTCACTAACGGCTTTACCTTCCAAACAGAAACCTGCCATTCCTCCCTTTCCTTCACTTGTGACATTAATCATATGCTAGATACTCTTGAGTCTACGTCCAAAATATCTCCATGATCCTCAACATCTAAGCCAGGATGTAGGACGACAGTACCTGGGCGCCTGTGCAGCTCCCTGTAAGCACGCTGAGGGCAGAAAACATGTGTACTTGCTTCATGCCTGTATCTCCAGAGTCTTGCATGGCACCTGGCACAGGATGGCCTTCAGCATGTCTTTCTTTATAACCGAAAGAACACATCTGATTGTGCAAATTACCTTAACTGGATTCTTGTATTTTATAGGATGGGCTTCCCAATGACGCTAGAGGTAAAGAACCCGCCTGTCAACGCAGGAGACAGAAGAGAAGCAGGTTCGCTCACTGGGCCCAGATCATCTCCTGGAAGAAGGCACAGCAACCCACTCCAGTACTCTTGACTTGAGAATCCCATGGACAGAGGAGCCTGGCGGGCTACAGTCCATAGAGTCACTAAGACTCGGACATGGCTGAAGTGACTTAGCATGCACACACGCATTCTATACGGTGAAAGCTATGGATAAACCCTAGCCTGCCCAACTTCTCCTTCAACAACTAGCTCCAGATACTCTGAACTGTTTCTTTGCATGACCTGCTCTTTCACAATCTGATGTCTTTTAATCCTTGCTATGCTGAATGCCTAGTTACTGTGAGGAGAAAAAATAATTTTGACAATACAGTTGAAATACTGTCTCTTTTATGGAGACCTTTTTGAGTCCATAACTGTATTCCTGTATCTCTAGATATTCTAACACCTGTAACTGTCATTGTCTTCTTGCAATGCTCTCCCATTGTGAATCACTCAAGACAGGAATTTTGATTCCTTCTATTACTGGCTGTCCAACATTTATCACAGTGCTGGGCACTAAGGTGTGAAATAATTTCCAATTGAAAAGAGAATATAGGCTCAGTGGCTTTGTTTCTAACAGTAAAGGTCATAGACATTGATCTAGTAGATCTATGCCTTCAATAAATCATTGGCTAATGAAACACTAATTATTAACAGCTGCTGCTGCTACTAAGTCGCTTCAGTTATGTCCAGTTTTGAAATATGGTCTCTTTTATGGAGACCTTTTTGAGTCCATAACTGTATTCCTGTATCTCTAGATATTCTAACACCTGTAACTGTCATTGTCTTCTTGCAATGCTCTCCCATTGTGAATCGCTCAAGACAGGAATTTTGATTCCTTCTATTACTGGCTGTCCAACATTTATCACAGTGCTGGGCACTAAGGTGTGAAATAATTTCCAATTGAAAAGAGAATATAGGCTCAGTGGCTTTGTTTCTAACAGTAAAGGTCATAGACATTGATCTAGTAGATCTATGCCTTCAATAAATCATTGGCTAATGAAACACTAATTATTAACAGCTGCTGCTGCTACTAAGTCGCTTCAGTTATGTCCAGTTCTGTGCAACCCCAGAGACAGCAGCCCACCAGGCTCCCTTGTCCCTGGGATTCTCCAGGCAAGAACACTGGAGTGGGTTGCCATTTCCTTCTCCAATGCATGAAAGTGAAAAGTGAAAGTCAAGTCGCTTCAGTCATGTCTGACTCTTCGCAACCCCATGGACTGCAGCCCACCAGGCTCCTCCGTCCGTGGGATTTTCCAGGCAAGAGTACTGGAGTGGGGTGCCATCACCTTCTCCGAATCATTGGCTAATGAAACACTAACTATTAACAGCTAGTAGGAATCAAAATAATCAGTCATATAATGTACCTAAAGATGCTTTATGTATAAAGATACATCTAAAGACACATAAGATACATATACCTATATTATAGAATGATTATGTTTTTTCATTGTTTGAGATCAAAGAAAGGTGTCTGAGAGCATATCAGAGTTAGTTATGTGTTAATACACACATAGACTAGCTGGCCTTATTTTAGATATATTTATTGATATCAAAGGCCAAATAACATCTATACTACACAGACCATTTCAAAGTAGATTTAAAAGGTTGGTACTTACTTACTTCCTTGTTATGAAGCAAGTGTGACCGTCAAATATGATGTTAAAGGCAACAAAAGAAAAGAACATTATATTCTAGTCTAACTTATGACAACCCATGCAAAACTTTTTTTAAGCTCATTTTAACCAACCTAATACCTTATGTATTTACCATGAAAAAACAATGACTTATTTCCCAAACAGAAGGCTATTTTAATGCATGTACATTATAATAATAAAATTTAACTCCCTATGTGCCAGAGTGTTCATCTCTAAAGTGTGACTTGTATCTCATGCATATTCACCTCTTTTTTAATGAGGGTTAAATGATTTAACATATGTAAAGTATGTTAAAATAAGGCCTAGCCCTTATTAAAATTGCTTTATAAATGTTAACAATAATTAATTATAACAGTAACACTAATCAGTTGTAAGCACTAATGTGTCTCATGCACTATTTGAATTCATTTACATATGTTATTACAAATATTAATTATTTTACCAAATCATTTAGTCCTTTCATCAGCTTGTTGAGGTGGATAATAATACATGCTTCTTTTTATAAAAGGGGAAAATGAGGCTAAAAGGCATGAATTAAAGACATTTTCTGAATTAAAGACATGAAAAGGCACTTCAATGGCACCCCACTCCAGTACTCCTGCCTGGAAAATCCCATCGGCAGAGGAGCCTGGTGGGCTGCAGTCCATGGGGTCACTAAAAGTCGACACAACTGAATGACTTCACTTTCACTTTCACGCATTGGAGAAGGAACTGGCACCCCACTCCAGTGCTCTTGCCTGGAGAATCCCAGGGACGGGGAGCCTGGCGGGCTGCCGCCTATGGGGTTGCACAGAGTCGGACACAACTGAAGCGACTTAGCAGCAGGAGCAAGAGCACAGTTGGTGCTAAAACTAGATTTCAACCCATGCAAACCTCTTTTTGGAAGTCCATGTTTGGCCATTCAGTTGCATTGTCTCATTGCCTTCTCCACTTAGAATAGATAAGATGGGCTTTTAGAACTGAGCCTCCAGCCGTCCAGCGTTTAAGACGTTGTGCTCCCAATGCAGACGGCACGGATTCCATCCCTGGTCAGGGAACTAAGATCTCGCGTGCTACACAGCACTGCCAAAAAAGAAATGAGTGAGATGATAAGAACTGAGCCTCCCTTTCATTAAAAACCTCATTATGCTTATTTGTTTTACTCTCCAAGTACACAATTGTAGTTCCTACAATTAGTAATATATATTACATTTCACATGTATTTTATACTACATATGTGCCACTATGTAAACATAATTATTACAGTACATAACAGAATAAACTGTAATTGTAAAATTTGTAAATAGATATTTCATTATGTACATTGTAGATGGTATAAAGTTATAAATTAAACCACTGAGACAGATTAATCAATGTTCACATTTTAACATTTATTTTGCATATTAAACACACATGAAAACTTTACACATAGTAAATATTCTCACTAATAATAAAATTTTAATAGTGAAAATGTGTTTGAATTGGCATCATTATTTCTGAATAATATTTGTTTCACTCTTGGTGATATAGAAATTCCAAAGTCTGATTCTAATTTTAGTTCATTTTGATTCTTGGTGTAATGCCTATCCTATCTGAAAAAGATGGCTCACAAAGATTCATGATCTAAATGGAAAAGTCATCATGGGCTGTACATAATTAATCATAGTAACATTTTTCATTCTAATTAGGTGTTGGTTTTTGTAGAAATCGGAATTTTATATTCCACAATTCCTGATGTCAATCAGCAGTCCTTACACACTAATGAGAAGATATTTCACTTTGATATGGTAGTGCAGTTTGCTCTATACCCACTGAAATTCTGTATTTGGAGATTGTCTAAACATGCACAAATTACAGTTCTGAGTTTTGTATGTGTGTGCACAATAGATTTTATGATTTCATTTCTTTCATTGGCTTATGAGCTGAACTGACTCAGTTTGTGTTTCAGTGGCTGCTCTGGGGTTGGCAGCATGCATCTTTAACTTAGTCCATCTGCACAGATCACAGCTTGTGGCAAGTCGAGTAAGAGCCTTACGCAGTCCACTTCCACCTCCCCGCTCCCAGCTTTTCCGCTACTGACATCTTGTTTGTTTCTGCACATCTTATAAACTGTATAACATATTTACTTTGCTGTAAAGAGCCAATTACCTTATAAAGAGATTTTTATAAAACAAGAAAATTGCTTTATGCTTGTCCACATATTTGACCATTTCCAGTGGTTCTATTATCTTAGGTAGATCTGATTTCCATCTCATAAAATGTTCTCCTTCTGTCAAAAGGACTCTCTTTAATATTTCTTATAGTGTTGGTCTGCTGATGATAAATTCCTTCAGCTTCTTTATGCCCCACCCCAAAATATTTTACCATCATCTTTGCAGAAATCTTATTGGATATGGAATTCTAGGTTGATGTTTGTTTGTTTTTTCTTTAGTACTTTAAAGATATTTCCCCACTGTCTTCTGCCCTAAATTATTTATAAAGAGAAGTATATTGTATTTTTTATTTTTTTGAGGTTCATGTTTTTATGTCTTACCTCAAAAGTCAGTATGTGATGTAGGTCACTAAGATATAAGTGTAAAGCTTATACCTATACACATTTTGGAAGAAAATATGGACAAAATTTTGTGACCTGGATTTCCTTTGCCTTTCGAGATACTGATAGTCAGAAAAATTAGGAGAAAATATTAGTAATACAAATATTCTTATACAGAATATATAAAGAACATTTACATCAAAATAAAAATTAACAATAAGAATTTAAAAAATCAGGCAAAATATTTTAATAGAGATTTTTTACTGAAGAAGACATATGAATAGTAGATAAGCAAGAGAAATGATTAACACTGTCATTAAACATTAAGGCAATTCAAATTATGACCACCTTGAGATACTGCTATGACTAAAGTCACTAGAAATGTTGGACTTAAAAAGACCCGAAGAACCACGTTAGTTAGCAACGATCTGGTGTAACTAGCACTCTCATTGCTGCAGGTGGAAATACAAAATGAAAATTTCTTACAGTGAAATATGCACTTGTAATAGTAGCTTTAGGAATCCTACTCCCAGATATTTATCCAAAATAAGTGAAAACTTATGTCCACAAACAAAAGCTTGCAGGCAAAACTTTTATCAAAAATAACCCCAAACTGGAAATAATTCAAATTCCCATTGAAGTGGTAGGGGCATTAACACACTGTACATATCCACACAAAAATAGGAATAGACTAATGTCTTTGGAAGGAATGATGCTAAAGCTGAAACTCCAATACTTTGTCCACCTCATGCAAAAAGGTGACTCACTGGAACAGACTTTGATGCTGGGAGGGATTGGGGGCAGGAGGAGAAGGGGACGACCGAGGATGAGATGGCTGGATGGCATCACTGACTCAATGGACATGAGTCTGAGTGAACTCCAGGAGTTGGTGATGGACAGAGAGGCCTGGCGTGCTGCGATTCATGGGGTCACAAAGAGTCAGACACGACTGAGTGACTGAGCTGAACTGAACTGAACTGAATGATTTGCAACCACATGAATATCTTTCAAAAGCATTACGTTAAGTGAAAAAAGCCAATAAAAAAAACAATTTAAAAGAGAATGATAAAACTAATTCATTAATATCAAACTCAAATTAGAGGATAGAAAGAGAGGGACAGAGACAGTAGAGTGAGGAAAAAAATGAAGATCTAGTTTCTGAAATGTTTTCTAGTTTGGGTCACACGTAATAGAGAATCTGACTCTGTTTTAGGCATTCATTTGCTGAATGCTTTTAAGCACTACCCCTCTTTTCCTCTTTCTGCTTCACAGCTGGGCAAGCAAGTAAGAAAGCCCAGATGTGGCCTCTATTTGAACTAGTGGGAAGTTCATACCATGCAACTCATCCTGGTCCTAAGTCCTAACCACCAGAACTCCCAAGCCAACCTCCTTTCTGTGTACAGTCATTCCATTTTGGACCTACTCAGGAAGACCACCCTGCTCTCCCCATAACTCTTCATTAAAGTGAAGTTGCTCAGTCGTGTCCAACTCTTTGCGACCCCATGGACTGTAGCCTACCAGGCTTCTCCATCCATGGGATTTTCCAGGCAAGAATACTGGAGTGGGTTACCATTTCCTTCTCCAGGGGATCTTCCTTGACCCAGAGATCAAACCCGGGTTGCCCGCATTGGAAGGAAGCACTTTAACCTCTAACTGTTACATATTCTCTTGGTGTGTGTACTTGGTGTTATCAGGTTTGATATTTGTATCAATATTTTTGATAGATGGGGGACTCCAGCCCACTTCTGTGGTATTATCAAAGCATGATATCAGAAGTTTACAAATTAAAAATCTCATTGGGATTTCCCTGGTGATGCAATGGATAAGAAGCTGCCTACCAATGTAGGGAACACCAGTTCAGTCCCTAATCTGGGAGGATTTCACATGCCGCAGAGCAAATAAGCCTGTGCGCCGAAACTATGAAGTCCACGTACCTAGAACTTATGCACCACAACAAAGAGAAACCCACCCCGACCCCAACTCGTCACAACTAGAGAAAGCCAGTGCAAAAGTGCCGAAGACCCTGAGCAGCAACGCTCACCGCCCCGAGAAAAGCTCATTGAATTCCAAGGAGATTTCACACACACACACACACACACACACACACACACACACACACTCCTAAGAACATCACCTAATGTGCTGAAACAAAAAAGAGAGAGAGAAAAGTCTTAAAAGGAACACGGGGAAAATCATAGCACTCAGAGGTATAGTGGCTTGAATTATCACCGCTTTCTTATCAAAAATTAGAGTTCAGAAGACAGTGAAAACACATCTTCAAATTAATGAGAGAAAAACGATCTCAATTCAGAACTCTGTATCCTTAATTCTATATATCTTTGAGAGAGAGTGAAAAGGAAACATTTTTAACTATAAGAAATTTGGAGGAAGGTGCTTTCAGCATTAGTGTTTAGAACGCAAGGATGCGCCTACACATTCGACAATGCACAGGACAGCCCAGTGCGACAAAGAAACGATCCAGGCCAAACTGCCAAGAGTACAAAAGGTGAGTAGCACTAAGTTAAAATATTTGTGACAATGCATTTCTATGAGGCTTTCGAACTGAGGTACTGGAGAAGACTCTTGAGCGTCCCTTGGACAGCAAGATCAAACCAGTCAATCCTAAAGGAAACCAACTTGAATATTCATTGGAAAGACTAACGCTAAAGCTGAAACTGCAGTATTTTGGCTTGATTCGAAAAGCCGACTCATTGGAAAAGACCCTGATGATGGGAAAGATTGAAGGGAAGAGGAGAAGGGGGCAACAGAGTATGTGATGGCTGGATGGTATCGCCAACTCAATGGACATGAATTTGGGGCAAACTCAGAGAGATGGTGAAGGACAGGGAAGCCTGGCGTGCTGCAGTTCATGGGGTCGCAAAGATTCGGACACAACTTAGTGACTGAACAACCACGACAGTTCTGATCAATAGATCAGTGAAATAGGCCTAAGGCACCCAATTAAGTTAGGTCATAGACCTAAACGTAGAAGTCCACACAGTGAATTTCAACGGAAAACATAGGAGAATGCATTTGTGATATAGGAATACTTGTAGGTTACATAAAGCAACACCTAACGAAACTGATGAATTTGACTTCATTGTTATTTTAAATAAGTTACTCATCAACAGAGAAACACTGCTTATGTTATCAGGAAGCAGTCTGGGGAGAAATTGAACAACATACTTCTAAATTACCTGTCGATTAAATTAAACAAAGGGAGCAATCAGAAAATATATTTAACTGAATGATTATGAAAATGCAACATATTTGGATTGGGGGATACAGCTAAAGCAGTGCTTAATGGGATATTTAAGCCTTAGAAACTTACAAAGAAGGACGGTCTCAAATTATTGACCTAAATTTCAACCTTATGAAGCTAAAGAAATAGGATAAAAAGAAAACACAAAGGAAGCAGAAGGAAGGAAATAATAAATGTTATGTTGAAAATCAAGGAAATAAAATACAGAAAAACAAAGGAGAATATCAATAAAACCAAAGGTTCTTTCTTTGAAAATGGATAAGCTTCTACCTGAATTGACAAACTAAAAAGACAGAATAGACACATTATCAAAATCAAGAATGAAATAGCTATCACTACAAATCAAAGTTTTCAAAGAGAATACTATAAATTACCATGTTAACAAATCAGACAACTTAGATGAAATAAAAATTGACACAAATTATAAAAATTGACTCA
>SJYC01141389.1:0-13222 GCA_006408675.1 Madoqua kirkii | reverse complement strand
ACAAATGAATATTAAATTTTTAAAAATCCTATTCACAGAAGCATTATGAAGAATAAAAACCCACAGGAAAAAGAGCAATTTATTGTACTATAAATATTATATATATTGCTAAGAAAATTTAAAAGAGATCTAAATAAATTAAGTCATTCCATGTTTATGGATCAGAAGACTCAATATTGTCAATATGGTGATTCTACCTAAATCAATCTATGAATTCAATACCATCTGGATAATATCTAGTAGCCTCTTTGGGAAAAATTGACAAGTTGATTGTGAAATTTATATGGAAATGCAAAGGGCTCAAAATAGCTAAAGCAGTTTAGGAAAAAGAAATCTTGGATGCATAAAATAAATTCTACTCAAAGGGCCTAAATTGATAACTTAATTTGCTCATACATACACTTTTTAACAAATAGACGAATAGAAAAGAAAGAAAACTCATGTCCAATCAAGTGACTCAATAGGTGTGTGCTGAGCATGCACTGTGTACCAGCTACTCTTGTAGGTGCTGGAGTTATAGCAGTGAACCAAACAGACAGGATCCTAAGATCTGGGAGATAAAGATAATCACATAACAGCTATGTCAGACCATGGTAAGAGCAATGGGGAAAACAAGCAGAGCAAGAGAGGTGGGATGTTATTCAAACAGGATTGTTTGGAAAAGTCTCACTTGTAAAGAGAGATGTGGGAATAGAAATGAAGAACGTGAGAAAAGGAGCCACTGAAATATGTGTATGTGTGGAAGAGAAGTGTTCCAGGCAGAAACACTATGCTGTCTTTCCAAACAACATTAGGGAGTAGATGGGAATTTCCAGTGGTGACTGTCAGCTTCCTGTGGTTGAAGAACATGAAGAGATCCCGTCACCTCAAGCCTAGCAAGCAAGGCAACAAGAAGGCAGGACAGAAAGAGGATATAATACATAATGCTTCCTAAATTGCGCTTCCATCAGCCTCTGAAAATGAGTTTCAGAGAAAAGAAAAAATGACTTGGACACAATGTTTAATGCAGGTAATCTAAATGCAATGGCTTTCAAAGTTGAAACCTACCAATGTCCACTGTGTTTAAGTTTAGGAAGCTTGTGTTACTGGATAGGGAGTCCTCAACTTGGATTTTTATCAGAGAAGTCTGTCGTTTCCAGGAACTGCTCACAAGAAAGAAACATTCTGGCCAAGAGTCCATGACTCCCAGGCTCACGTGGAAGCTCTGGCCAGCAGGAGGCATGGTAAAGTGAACCCCCACTGCTTGATAAGACAGGGCATTAGGAATCCCAAACTTCTCTTGCTGTATTTTTAAGTGGACATATTGCTTTACATGCAGTGAGCATGCAGTGAGAACACATTTTGGTATTTAAAGTGACATTGTCTCTGTGATGGTACTGTTTTCAATATATTTATAAATCATTCCATCCACTGGTATATCTATCTCTGTGCGTCTGGTTAATGTGCGTGTGATTATATTCTGGTGTTTCGCTGGAAATTGTTGTTTCAGTTCAGTTCAGTCGCTCAGTCGTGTCTGACTCTTTGCGACCCCATGAATCACAAGGCACGCCAGGCCTCCCTGTCCATCACCAACTCCCACAGTTCACTCAAACTCATGTCCATCGAGTCAGTGATGCCATCCAGCCATCTCATCCTCTGTCATTCCCTTATCTCCTGCCCTCAATCTTTCCCAGCATCAGGGTCTTTTCCAGTAAGTCAACTATTCACATGAGGTGGCCAAAGTATTGGAGTTTCAGCCTCAGCATCAGTCCTTCCAATGAATACCCAGGACTGATCTCCTTTAGGATGGACTGGTTGGATCTCCTTGCAGTCCAAGGGACTCTCAGGAGTCTTCTCCAACACCACACTTCAAAAGCATTAATTCTTCAATGCTCAGCTTTCTTCACAGTCCAACTCTCACATCCACACATGACCACTGGAAAAACCATAGCCTTGACTAGATGGACCTTTGTTGGCAAAGCAATCTCTCTGCTTTTTAATATGCTGTCTAGGTTGGTCATAACTTTCCTTCCAAGGAGTAAGGATCTTTTAATTTCATGGCTGCAATCACCATCCACAGTGATTTTGGAGCCCAGAAAAATAGTCAGCCACTGTTTCCACTGTTTCTCCATCTATTTGCCATGAAGTGATGGGAAAATTGTTGTTTCCCCAACATCTATTCCCCCTCCCTAATGGCTCTGTTTTATCCGTGTGGTCTCATTTTCCTGACACTGCATTCCAAGTCCTGCTCCCAGGGGCCTGGGTCTAGTTGGATTCTCACCATACCTTTGCCCCCTGAACGCATGGACTGTGCGAAAGAAGTGCTGGATGCGGGCCTGAGATAATACCCATGTTTATCGCTGTCACATAGTAATTAGTTCAGAAATAAGCAAGGGACCCACTTCAGTCCAATGAGACAGTATCTGGGAGGGAGGAGGACTTGTTTTTGAAAAGTTTCCTCAATTGTAAAAGGAGTCACAAGAAATTAAGTTTCGTTCCTTAGTTGGGTGTTGTCAGATGCAGAAGTGAGGCTCGGAGCTGTCTTAGCAGGTTTCCCTCCAACATCAAGTAGACACGAAGAGAAAAGCCAAGCCAAGAGAACGCTGGAGATATGCGCCGCAGTGCCTGTGAACAGAGCCATCCCCCAGCTCGGTCTACCTGCTCCATGATATTAGCCGGTATGGATTTTCTTTTCTGCTTTCTGTTGCTGAAAGCATTCTGAAAGACACAGGCTCTGATAAAATCAGGTTGCTAGAATCGCAGGAGTGGTCACACTAGAGCAGGATGACACCACTCTACAATTTTCCCTTGTGCTATTTTCCACGGCTGCCTCCTAACATAACTAAATTAGCAAAACAAGGTACAAGCGATTAAAAAAAATGTTCCAAGTCAATGTTGACAAGACCGTGGGGAAACAGGCACAATTGTACATTGCTCCTAGCATAGCAAATTGGTTTCATCTTTGTAAGAAGAAATCTGTTGCTATGTAATAAGACCTTTAAAACTGTTCACAGTTTTGACCCAGAAATTCGACTTCTGTGTTTATATCCCAAAGAAACTCCCCTGGATTCAATAAACAAAAATTTAGATACTCACAGAAATACAACTGAAAATAGGAGGGAAAAAAAAAAAACTGGTAAATAATCCAATAACCAAGCAAATGGAAAGCATGATAAATCAACATAAAGAAAAATTATGTCACCTTTCCAAATAATATTAGGACTATGTCCAACTTAGAATGAATATGAAAAAAAGTAGAATGAAAATAGTAGAAAATTAAATGGTAAAAACGTATTATTTTCTCGGACATTAGCCTCTCTTCCTATGCTTATAAACTATCAAATCAAATCATCTTCTTTTGATGTGGCAGAGTTACTCACACACACACGCACAGACATTCACAACAGAGTGCAGAGCACAGAAAGTCAACCTGAAAACACACGTGTGAATAAGGTATTCACTGGTCGTAAGTTGGATGGAAATAAGCACAGTGATGGCTAGTGTGTAACTGGACGGGTGTGTGGGTTTCCTCTGGATTGGGGCGGGATGGTGGGGCAAGGGAACAACTTGTGTGGGGATGGTGGAGCTGTTGCAGGCACAGCTGCAGCCTCATGCCCATAAGGTGGGTCAGCTGATCAGAAACAATGTCAATGGGCTGCAAGTGTCTGCTGCTTCCTTTCAGCTTCCACGTGTCACAAACATCTGCCTGTGGCCTACTCTCACCAAAAACATAGAGGAAAGGGGATTTAGGGAGGTGCAGTTCAGCCTAGCCAAGCTGACGCCTTATTACCAAGCAATCACACCCAGAAATGTGGATGGCTGGAGTTAAAGAAGAAGATCTTAGAGGCTCTGAGCTTTCATCACTCTCGTTGGAGCTAGATTCCTGATGCATCAAAATGATGTTGGACTTCCTAGGACAATTCTGCAGTTAACTCATCACTTTTAATTAGAGATGCTCACATCCTGAGCCTGAGCTGTAACAACCTCTATTAATCCTTTTAAACTGAGACACAGGCTCAAGGTCAGTTTGGACAGAACCCTTCCTCCTAAGGTGGAAAAGTTGAAGGCCTGTAAGTCCTGGCTCAGAGAACAATCCACTGCTCCAAAGACCATGGAACAGAAATAGCAGTCCAATCCTGTTACTAGGTTTTGCTTTACTCTCCACACACTGTGGATTGCTTCACTGATTAACGGTAGGTAGGTAGCTGCACACACAGACGGATTCATGTCTAATTATTTGGATAGTGCACAGTGTCTATAACACAAAAACAAAAGACTTGCTCACAATTTTGACCATTCTTAATTCAAAATTTCTCCTGGGTTTCTTCACACAGATGACCATATGTGATAAAATCAGAAGTGCTTAGCAACACTCTAACAGGATTCACAATAATTCATTTCACCAGGCTATTCTTTACTGTCTTCTTCAACTTAATCAAATGGCCCCATGCAGAAGCACAGTTTAATAAAGTGGTTTAGAGATACCCAGCATGATGTACCTGAGCTGGAACAACACTTTAATATAATATATTAAATGGTGGGTCGTCACTTTTCCTGATGCTATTTTTTTTTTAATTCCCTGGCCCTTCCCAGTGCAACCTCAGAGAAGGGCTGTTAGAGCTTTTTAAAATTTCAAAAGGCAAATCTTGAGAGAATACACAGCATTCAAAGAAAAAATAAAAAGCATGTTGAGGCAGAACACAGCTCCACCCTCAGCCACATGCTAGACAGAGTTCCCCAGGTCACGGGGAAGAAAGAGGCCAAGAGGGACATGGCAAGGACTAGAGGGTGATAGTGCTGAGGTGGAGGTGGCTGGACATCGAGGGGACACAGAGGCAGGAAAGGAAAGAGTTCATCAGTCAGAACAGGCCGTGGCATGCTGCCGTACCAACCTCCAAACCACAAAGGCTTTAAATAACAAAGGTTTATGTCTTATTTTTTGTATATGTCCATTAAGGGTCATAGGCTTTGTAGGTGGTTCGAGTGATAAAGAACCCACTTGCCAATGAAGGGGACACAAGAGACTCCAGTTCAGTCCCTGGGTCCAGAAGATTCCCTGGAGGAGGGCATGGCAACCTATTCTTGTCTGGAGAATCCCATGGAGAGAGGAGTCTGGCAGGCTATAGTCCATAGGGTCGTGAGAGTCAGACAAAACTGAAGCAGCTTAGCACGCATGCCCATCAAGGGTTATTTGGAGAACTCTGCTCATTTCTGTTATTCAGAGACCTGGGCAGACCACGCAGTTACCATCTTGAATGTGGCCAAGTACTTTTCAGAGGAAGAGAAATTACTGTCCTTAAGCTGAGATGAAATATTCTAGCTAAGTTGATAAGCAGACCATCTACTCAAATCTCACTGGCCATAATATCCCAGTCTTAAGGTCTGGAGGTGCCTTTCTAGATGTGTCTAGGAAAAGAAGAAATGGTCTCTTAGCAGCACTGATGACATGAAATGGCATCAAGAAATGGCCTGTTCTCCATATACATGAGCACCACAAAAATATATCCATTTCAAAAATGTATGGTATATGCATCCAGTAAAATACTGTACAGATTTTAAAAGTTAAAAGTTTATAATATTCAGTCATGTGAAAGGGAAGGGCCTCTTGTCTTGCTGCCTCTGTGAAACCATGCCCTCTTGGTGTTCCCATCCTGATTCTACCAGCCTCTCCTTTTTCTGCCCTTTCTTTGATTTTTTTCTTCTCTTACCAATTACAGAACCCCCGCTAGGGTCTCTGCTGATCTGGTGTGTACCCTAGTCTCCAACTCCAGGGCTAAGACCAATCTGATGGCAACATTCCACTTTGACGTCTTCAGTCTAAGTCACTCCTCTCCAGATGGACTGATCTCGTTGACTACTGAACACCTTCACTTGGTGTTTCACAGCATGTCAAATAGTAACAAATGTCCAAGACGACTCTCTTCTTACCAATTACAGAACCCCCGCTAGGGTCTCTGCTGATCTGGTGTGTACCCTAGTCTCCAACTCCAGGGCTAAGACCAATCTGATGGCAACATTCCACTTTGACGTCTTCAGTCTAAGTCACTCCTCTCCAGATGGACTGATCTCGTTGACTACTGAACACCTTCACTTGGATGTTTCACAGCATGTCAAATAGTAACAAATGTCCAGGACGACTCTCTTGATCGCTCTGTACTCGTGCCCCCAAAAGAAAGTAATGTGAAGACTGTCTTCTCCCAACTGAAGAACCTAAGCCACCCCATTTTGTTAAAAAAGACTCCATTTTAGAGTTCTGAGGAAAGAGCCTTTGGAAAGTCCCTGACCTCACCCCACCACCTTCGAGCCAGTCAGATCCCAGATCAGGATCTCCTGACATTACATTCAGGACTTATGACCTGCCCAAGAAATTCAAATTAAGCCCGGGAAATGAAAACCAATCAGAACCCAACACCTGACCCTTCCACAGAAGGTAACATTTTTCACACGAGAATAGCCTAACACAATGAAACCCAGTGTTCGAGGCTCCTCTCCTTAGCCGCTGCGCCGGTAACAGTGGGAGCCCCTGCTCGAGCTTGGTAATAAAAACTCTCTTGCTTTTGCATCGGATGCCGGCTCCCTGGTGCTCATTAGGAGATTTCACGACTTGGACATAACACAACCTGATCCACATTAGCAATTATCAAATACTTTTACAGTGTGAAGTCAAGTAGGCCTTAGAAAGCATTACTATAAACAAAGCTAGTAGAGGTGATAGAATTTCAGCTGAGTTATTTCAAATCCTAAAAGATGGTGCTGTGAAAGTGCTGCACTTAACATAACAGCAAATTTGGAAATTCAGCAGTGGCCACAGGACTGGAAAAAGTCAGTTTTCATTCCACTTCCAAATAAGGGCAATGTCAAAGAATGTTCATACCACATACAGTTGCTACAGTCCATGGGGTGGCAATGAACTGAATGCAGCTTAGCAGCAGAACAGCATGCACCTTTAGAGTGCTTCCTTTGTGGCTCAGCAGTAAAGAGTCCACCTGCCAAGGCAGGAGACACAGGTTTGATCCCCGGGCTGGGAAGATACCCCAGAGAAGGAAATGTCAACCCACTCCAGTATTCTTGTCTGGGAAATCCCACGGACAGAGAAGCCTGGTGGGCTACAGTCCATGGGCTCACAAAAGAGTTAGACATGACTTAGCAACTAAAGAACAAGAATAAATATCCTTTTAGAAACCTTGAAAATATAACTGACCGCTCAGATCCAAGTCAGTCACATAGAGAGTTGGTCTGCTCCTAAAGTACCTCTCAGAGATACGTACTTTTTCTCCATCTCTGATGCCACCAAGTCTGGCCAAGGCCCTGTGGCATGCTGCCTCTATCAGTGAAAGTGTTAGTCACTCAGTCATGTCCAACTCTGTGGCCCCATGGACTGCAGCCCACCAGGCTCCTCCGTCCATGAGATTCTCCAGGCAAGAGTACTGGAACGGGTTGCCATTTCCTTCTCCAGGGGATCTTCCTGACCCAGGGATCGAACCTGCGTTTGCTGTGTCTCCTGTATCACAGGCAGATTCTTTACCTGCTGAGCCAGCAGGGAAGCTCGTAGTCTCCTCCTTATCCATCTCTCTGCCTCTGATGTGCCCACTATATTCTCCACACAGCAGTTGGAACATGGCTTAAAAAAATGTAGGCAATTATATAATAAACTTTCTTGTTTTCAATCCATGTGTGGCCTTCAGCTTTATTTAAATTAAAATCCTCCCATGGCTTACAAGCCCCCGGCCGCCTCCTCCAACTTGAGCATGTGTTTCTCCCTTGGAACGCCCTTCTCCCAGCTGTCCTAACTCTCAGGTGGCAATCACCGGGCTCCAGAAGCCCCGCTCTGGTCCCACTAGGCTCTGTGCCATCAACATCAGTTGTTCCCATCAGAATACTAGATTGTGAGATCTAATTTGGGGTTTATGAGATGCTGTATCCTTCTTCTCCCTGTCAGCTCCACAAGGGCATGAAAACTGTTGATGCCGCTGCATCTCTGGGCCTAAGAGGGGGCCTGTATGAAGGGGGTGTTAATACATGCTTTATGAATGAGTTATTAATTAATGCTAATAATCAGATTTCTAAACAGTACCATCCCATTATAATTGTCATACAAGAAGTACTAAATGAATATGAATGGATGTGTGGAAGGGGAAGGTGTTTTGTGTTTTTGTGAGTGTGTATGTAAAAAGATTCAAAGGAGTTAACCCAAAATGCTAACATGGGTATTGCTGAGTAAGTTGTGAGTATTTAATTTTTCCACTATTTCCCAAGGACTCCACAATGCAAATATTTTTTGAATAATAAAAAAATGATATATATTTTTAAAGGCGTCCATTTTAAGTGGAGGTTTTCTGGAGGCAAAGGTGACCTCGTCAATCTCTGGAGGTCCTTGGTAAACTCTTTGGTTCCTGAGAATTCTTGTCTCAAGCAGACATAATGAGTACATCCTTGAGTTTGGCCAATTTGTTGATTTTAATTTGCTCAGGAGTGAATCCACCTCCCCCCACATTTCCTCCTTACAAAGGTGAAGAGGTGCTGGCCTCCTCCTGCCTCTCTCTCATTTGGGCTTTTTTTTTTTTTTTAATCTCTCACAGTAATTGAAGAAAGTTAACCCTGGATCAGAGGAGAGAAAGGAGAGAAAGCCTCGTGCTTAATTCAACCTGCATTTTACAAGCTGGACACACCCGGCCTGGGTGATTACGAAGCCTGCCGGTTCTGCTCGGCTTCCTCCCACTGAGCTCCCTGGCTCTCAGGAGCTGTTCTGTCCCAATTCCTGGGGCAGTCAGATGGCAGGGCACTGAGCTGCCCTCCTCGAGGGCTGACCTAGAACACGGAGACTCAGTGCGGGCAGCCTGACTCCTTCTTTTTCAGCAGGAAGCCCAGAAGGTGTCCTAAGGGCTAGGTTAAGCCCCAGCTTCTCATTTCCAATTTCACCAGGGGCATTTGTCCCCACATTAATTATACTAGGAATGTTTGAAGTTCTCTGCTAGGCTACCACATGTGACCGTGTTCCTTTTTTGAATGCTTGCTTCTTCTTGTAATATGCATAACTTCTCTGTGTTCTTGACCAAATTAAAATTCTTTTCGTTCTGAGGGTTCATTTCAAGAACCATTGCCGTGGAAGTCTCCTGGATGCTCTCTTAGGTGTCCTCGCTATCCTTCTTGTATGCCTAACTCACTTTGTTCTGGACCAGCAGGGCAGTGGGCTTTCTCCCAGAAACACAAGCACTTTTACAGACAAATCAGCCACCAACTAACAAAGATATATGGTGCCTTCCCAACACTGGACAAGATTGTCTACAATGCATGGCTCCTCTGTCATCTTTCTGGAGGTCCACTTCCTAACTCTCCACCTTTTTCCTGGCATCTGAAGAAGCCCATTCCCATTATCAACTGTGGCCCCTCTGATTTGAGGGAATTGTTTAGACTTGGTGGATGTGACTCCCAGCGAGACACTCAGTGGCATTCACTCACCAGAGTTTGGAATTACACCCCAGGTGACAGATGGCATCAAAACCAATACATTCTTCCCACCTCTATTTTGATCAGAAGGGGGAACTTTGACACCTGTGAACTGTATCTGTTTACATTTTTGGCTCTTCCAGCACCCTGAGTTCCTCATGGGCAAAGACCTGTCCCCATAGTTTGTGTAGCCCATGCTTGGCAGAGGACTTGGCAGCTGGCAGCAGAAAGCTAGAGAGTATTTGCCAAAAGTAAGGAGTAAAGGAGAGTTGACCGTCCCCAGGGTACTCAAACCCAGAGGCTGGCCCCGAGTGTCCAGACGGGATCCTGTGCTCTGGCTACCCTGGTGTGAGAGTGCGTCTGCTTCACCACCAAGAGCCTGTGCAGAACGGAGCCCCTTTGCAGGGCCTTGCAAGGGCGTGTGCTTGACCTCGTGGAAGTGGACTTCCGTCTTGGTCCCAGAGCTAAGATACCATCCGCCATCATGTACGCATGTGGGGCAAGAGCACTGCCCGAGGATGGAATCCTCAGTGTCCTGTCTCTGCTCCGTTCTGTCGCTCAGGCATCTCTGTCTCTGTGACCCCAGGGACTATACTCCACCAGGCTCCTCTGCCCATAGAATTTTCCAGGAAAGAATACAGCAGCAGCATGCCGTTTCCTTTTCTAGGGCAGCGTGCTGCCCAGACCCTGGTTGTTAGACCCTAGTTATCGGATGCCTGCATGTTAACCCGCGCACACTGGGGGCTGTCTCCTCATCTTTCTCCTGTAAGTCCCACACGTTAATTGCACTCCTGGAGCTGAAGATCATCACACACAAACATTTTTCAAGCCTCATCCTCTTTATGACCAAGTTATTTTCAGTATTAATCACATCATAATCATAATGACCAGAAATTAAAAAAAAATATTTTAAAAGTATTTTTTAGTGAAAATTGTGTATTGAATGTCAATTAAGTATAAATTTCTGGAGATAAGAACAAAACAATCATTTGTTTCACTGTTTGAAAATGTAAACACAAACTCCAGCTGAAGTAAATTGAATTCTGTCTGTTTAACATTACCTTTCATTTCTAATCAATCATTTAAATAAAGATGTACGGAGTAAATACAGGGGTTACAGACATGAATTCTACTAGATATGAGTTTGAATGAGTGCAAATTTTTCAGAATTTATTCTTGAAATGAATACATGCATTTGAGTCATCCTGTGCCAGGGTATAACACGTTTGTATAAATTAATTTCAATGTTAAATAAATGTTAAATTTATTAACGTAGAAGTAATAAAAATACAGGGCTTCCCTGGTGGCTCAGGGGTAAAGAATCTGCCTGCCAATGCAGGAAACAAAGGGTTTGATCTCTGGGTCAGGAAGATCCACTGGAGAAGGAAATGGCAACCTTCTCTGATATTCTTGCCTGGGAAATCCCATGGATAGAGGAACCTGGCAGACTACAGAATTGTACACGACTTAGTGACCAAACAAACAAAACAAACCAAAATAAGAATTCAGCAACAGCTAGAGCAATGGCTTAGTACTTAGATCACAAAAATACTTTGTGGTGGAAGAAAATATTCTTGCTGAAGTTGTCTAGAATTGCTGGAAGATTAGAATATTATTGTTATGGGTTGAGTTGCATCTCCGCAAAATTCATATATTGACATCCTAACCCACAGTAGTTTGGAATGCAGCTATATTTAGAGATACGACCTTGACCTTTAAAGATGTAATTATGTTAAAATGAGAAACCTAGAGGTGGCCCTAATTCAGTCTTATAAGAAAAGGAAATTTGGATGCATGAAAGAGACCCCAGGGATGCGTGCACACGTGGGAAAGGCCTTGTAAGGACACAGCAAAAAGATGCCATCCACACACCAAGGCTTGAGGTCTCAGACCCACCAACCCAGGCAACATCTTGGTCCTTGACTTCCAGCCTCTAGCACCATGAGAAAACAACTTCGTTGTTTAAGCCACCTGATCCGTGGTATTTGTTATGACAGCTCTAGTAAACTAATACAAAGCCAGATTAATGTTTTAAAAGTTTCAGTATTGTTACAAAATTCTCTGCAGGCAGGCTGCAGAGAGGATGGACCAGGGCACCCAGATGACCAGTGTGGCTGAGCATCTGCTTCCTGCAAGGTTTGCCCAGGGTCATTCCAGAGTGAACGGATAGCTCCATTGCCAGGCAATGCTCCTAGACTGCTGCAGGATAGCATGGTTCCCTGATAAATCCTAAAAGATCAGTGACGCATGCAGCTGTTCGAGAGCAGAAGTCCATCACGGCCACAGCAGCAAGGAAAGACCTTTTGCAGGAGACAGCAGTTTAAGGATCATAGTGGCTCAGAAGGCTCTTCCATGGCACATGCGGGGACACCAGAAGCACAGGTAGACACTTGACAGATCCCCAGGAGGCCACAGAAGAAAAAAGAGAGTTTTCTACAGAGATGGGTCATGTCTACAGCCTTAGAGGCACAGACAGATGTTGCAGAGAAAATGGCTCTCTTCGCAATCAAAGAAACACCCAGGTATTGCTCTCAGATCCCAGGCTGGATGGAAGCCACGGCATGAGCGACCCAGGCGGGCATTTCAGGAAACACATTCTGGCCTGGAGGTTAGAGACCCAGCCACTGCCTCTCAACACCTTTGCAGAGAAGCTCGGGACAGTGACATCCCTGTGTCAGATAAAGGGGCAGGAGACCCCAGAGAGCAAGACTCTTAAGGCCTCACTCTAGATGCTTGTCCCTGTATCTCCCCTCCCAGCCCAGGACCCAGCTCCTCAACCTGCTCAAAGATGGGGTGTGGGGCCTTGCAAGTTTCCCTGCCCTCTGCCAAAAGAGCTCAGGATGCAGACACAGTTCCTGGGTCTGTTTGAGGATGCTGTCCTCATGCCCTTGTGCATGCACTGGAAGAAAGGATGAACTCTCACGGGGTGTGGTGCTGAGGACACTTCATAAAAAGCAAAGGTTTGCAGAGGACAGAAAAAGCCCAGCAAAGCATTCCAAGTTTGAACGGGCTAGAGATACTTTGTCAGCAGCCGTCAACACATCCCCTGCTTTCTCTGCTGTGCAAGTTAAAACTTCTCTAAAACTGAATAGAGTTAGGAGTCATCTACACAACTCCTAATCCAAGTGAGGACTGGCTGCTGAGAAAGGCAACAGATAGAAAGGTAAGGCCACAGCTGATCTAGACGGTGAGATGTGGATGACAGGGTGAGCTCACAGCCTCTCTCTCACTCCCAAGGGCATAGCCACCTGTATTCACACTCACGCACCTGCTCTCTCTCCCTGACTCAACAGCCCCTGTACCCACCTCAGAGTCCCTCTCTTCTCATTCACATTCTCTTTCTCCTGTTCCAGTGCTACAGAAGCAATAACCACGTTTATAGTCTGGGTCATTGTGCTGCCCAGGGGATCCCACTGCTGAGCTCTTTTTGGCTTGGAATTTTTGGTGGAGGCAAACAGCCCAAAGGGAGTGCAGTTTGCAGTGATAGATCAGTAGCAATCTCTTTGCTGAGCTTGCTCCTTCAGAACATCTGTGGGAAAGCTCGGGAGGGGCTGGCAGCGAGGAGGAGAGGGAGGTTTCAGCTGCAGTAAATGCTGAGCTTTGGGAATTCTATGCCACCCACCCTGGCATCTACACCTACTGTGTCCTGCCTGCAGGTGTGTATAAAGGGTGTGGTGGTGGAAGCAGTTACCCCCTTGGAAGAAAGACTTTGTCACTGATGTTGAGTTTCAGAATATTTAGTTCAGTTCAGTCACTCAGTCATGTCTGACTCTTTGTGACCCAATGGACTGCAGCC